>JAZGTJ010000534.1:15039-100819 GCA_036877575.1 Botia almorhae
TATCCTAGCAACTCATGGTGATCGCACAGTGTGTGCTTGTTTGAAACATTTGTAAGTATTAGTTGTTTGTAAGTCATTGTAACTGCTAATTCCACTATCTGATGTTTATACTGTAAAGTCATCAAATTAGCCTGAAGCTACAAATGAGCTGAATGAGCGGAGCCCTAATGTTCATGCTATAATAGTATAAACACAGAGAAAAAACACTTATCTGCTGCTTTAACTTTTATGTAACAGCTTTGAAAGAAAGAAAGAAAGAAAGGTGACTTTTGGAAACCAGAGAAAATGGAGGGATTTGTTTTTATATGATGTTATGTATGTTTTATATGATGTTTTATATAATGTTGTGTATTGATGTAATTGTTTCTGAATACATATATACACGAACAAATGTATTCTCTTAAGTCTTTATTATTGAAAAACACTATAAACTAGGAGGGGGTGTGGGGATGACCACACAAATGTCTGTGTCAGAGGATATTTTGGTGTCAGATGACTTCACATCATCCACATGGTGTTTGGTCACACACTGTCAAGACGAGACAGTGTGTCAAGAGTGTGTTTGTGTGCTCGTCACACATTTCCATTGTGACACAGCATGTTTTCACTCAGAGGACTCCAGATCTGATGTTTGTGTCTTCCACAACATAACTGTACTTGATGAGCAGTGATTTGACTGTAAATCTTTTTGAGATGTTGGAAGAGTTGTCCCTCAGTGCTCTGCTTTATATCCTGCAATTTCTGGGTTAAACGTATATGGAACAATTTCTTTACATTTGACAGTATTAACAAGCAAACAATACGATGAAATCTTTTGTGTTACTGCAACATTAACAACCATAACCCTACCATTAATTTATTGGTATTATTGCAGGTAAATTATTTCATTATTTCATTATTGAGTCTTTGAAATTTGGCTTTTACAGTGACTTTTGGAAAATCAGTTTCATTGTATATTGTGTGTCTGTGGAATGATTTTATTCAAAAAACATTTGTGAGGTTGGCCTCACTAGTAAAGAAAAGCTTATTAAGTGGACAAATCCTGTTTTTATTTAGCCTGGTCTGAAATCAACTGAAGCCTATGAGATGCCCTTAATAATACTAATACTAATAATAATAACTACTACTGCTACTAATAATAATAATAAACAGTGATACATATAGTGTGTGTAAATCAGATCAGGCACACACCTGAAACACATGTTTTTTGTCAAAACTAATAACATATCTTTTTAACACACAACACACACAAACACAAACCTGAGGCTATATTAGTCATGGTTTTCATAGTAAGATATTTACTAAACCTTACCTCTAACCACCATACAAACCTGTTGACACACACACACACACACACACTTATCTAAATGGAGACATTCCATAGACAACAATATAACATAACATAACCCTAACCCACATTCTAACCTGAACCCTAACAGAAAACGTTTTGCATTTTTACAATTAAATAAAGTTACTATATTTTTAGTGTTTTTACAAATGAGGATGTCCCCAAAACGAGGTTTTGCTACGATTTGTCAGGTTTTGCTCAGGTTAAGCAAACCCGTACACCCACCCACTCACACACACACACACACCCACACACACACACATAAAACTGCAGAAACACACATCCTCTGCAGTTACATGTACTTGATGTCAATTTCAATCGCAGCTTTTCATTGACATTTTCTATTGTCAGCCAATAATTACACCACTTGATCATTCCCTGCAAAGCTACAAACACTCAGTGTTCGGCAAAGAAAATACAAACATTGCCCAACACATAAACTCTTACCATCCATACTCACACCAGGCATCTGAACACACAGTCATCTCTCAAACCCAGAAAACAGAGCACTTACATGTCCTATTGCTTACAGACACATACCCCCCACACACACTCTCCAGATTATGAGACAATGTGTTTATAAAATTACACACCATAAAAAATCAGCTGGATGTGTCATTCGATATGACGCACCATTGGTGTTATAAAAGCAATGATGTCAGAACATTGTAACTTTTACTAAACTAAAAATCATTACTGCTCTGAATAAATAAATGTGCTAAAGACTTCAGGTTAAGTTTCAATGTAAAAAACTCAGGATAGATTGTTAGATGGATGAAACATTCCATGCAGTGGACATAGAGTTAAATGTATATATGCAACGGTTGGCAAGCGTAACAATCGGACCAAAAGAAAGACTTTCAGGATGAAACCTCACTTAAAACCGAATAACCACAATCGTCACAACAGAAGCATTTCTGCAAAACAGGAAATTGTTTCTCATTCCTTTCAGAGAAAATAAAACTGATACGCACAATTTCAATTTCTAATACAAAGTATGTTTTATCTCATTTAAATAGTAGAAAACGGAACTATTTCTCTTGTTAAAAATAGCAAACAGAGTTTTAAGAATTGTACGCAATAGCATTTTATGTAAAAAAAGTATAAACTTAAAAAGTAAAACATAATTTTTTTTATATTGAGTGGATTAGGTAATAATCCAGATTACTGCTATGAAAACATTTTGTACCTTTACACAATGGCTCATTTCATACTGTACTCATTTCATACATCGTACTTCATACTGTACGTGCGATGTTTAAAACAATACTTACTATTACTATTTCAGCTATATGTGGTATGTGCACATGGTATGTGCACCGTACACATTATGCTGTTTTTCTGTATGTAAGAAATACCCGGAGGACCTTTCACATTTACCAAAGTGTGCAGTATATACAACAGAGCACACTGTTAATAGATTCCAAATGAAAAATATCCAGGTTGAGAAACTGACGTTTGACATGTTGCATAATGCTGTTTTTTTACATGGTATCTTCATTGTAAGCGGTATATGGTATGTACAGCAGAGTGCATTTAAATACATTCACACATTAATGCACAAAATACACACATGAATAAGATGCGTCAAACCACGTGCTGCACCTGCCACAGAAAATGTATGATGTGTATGTGTGACCCCAATGACTGAACAATGTCAGTGATGTTTTGGGTTGCACAGTATTTGACTTTTGTTTCAACCACAGTGTCATGCAGAGTGATGTATACTGTGTTATTAAAGTTCTTCTTTTGAGCAAACATCATAAAATGCAATTCGGACACAGGTCTTTAAAATGGTCAGAAATCTATAAATCTTTAAACTCAGTTTGGCAATTCTGTGGAATCAAGAGGGATTCGCAGGTGCCAAACCCGCTGTTTCCCAATACAACAAAAATTGAAATTGTGTTGCAAGTACAGTTTCTTGAAACGAAACACTTTGTTTCAGTGCAAACAAAAACAGTTTAGACCATTCAAATAAACATATTGGTACACTAGATGAAACGTGAATCCCTAAAGTCGAATGTGCTAACTTTGCACTTTACTGAATACTGTACTGAATCACTGCATTTGTTCTCCTATTTCCCCCTGAAAACAACTGATTTGGAGGCACCTCTTAAAATTGTACTTTTTGTGTGGGAATATGCTAAATCTACAGCCATAGATGTGATGTAACTTGTTTAAAGTATACATACAGTACATCATCTTGATTTGTACTGATTCCTGCAATGTGTCTTGATATGCCAACTTAGAGGTGATGCTATTGATGGTATATTGTAAAAATCACAAGTTTAGCGTATGCTAATAAACAAAGCGCTAACTCCAGGGCCCTGTGCAGCAGTTAATTAGCAATTGGCTATCATGGTTTCCACCTTGTGATAGTAGCTTAAAGTAAAACAGCTACTACAGACTCAACTGAAGCTATAAAAATAATCAATTCTGACTGAAATGCTAAGATGACTTTTGTTCTAAACAATGTAGCACACTCATTGGATGATTATGAAACCGCAGGGAAATTGTCCATTTCATGATGCCACATAATGTGTTGAGATCAGGACATAAAGCCGACCGGTTCTTGTTGCGAAACTGTGCCGTTCTGTGCCGATCTGGGCCAGTTGGCATGGTTATGGTTTTTATTTGAACTGTTGCTATATGAAATCAGAACTAGAATGCCTGCCCAAATATCAATAAGGGTAACTGTCACTTCCACAAACCAAACCCCCTCTGACATTTCTCCTGTTGAGTTCTTCTGTTACTTTAATATATTCAGACGTCATTTCTAATAACTTTCATTTATCCCATCCAAAAACTTTCACTAACTACTTAAGCAACTCAGCTATACATGCAGAGAATTCTGGGGTGGAATTAGCGTGTGATTGTACCACACATACAGCACGCCGCAAGAAATGCGTTTGCTGCGCTTAAAACTGCTGAGGGTGAACAGCAGCTGAAGTCTATGAGTTGAAGAATTCAATATCTGCCCTCATGGCTATTGAACTTCACATCCGGCCTGAAGAATCAGTCTTGCTAATTCAAACTGCACTTTTTAAACATAAACGGGCTGTACATCGTTCCTTATAATCAAACTATCTACTAACCATCTATTCGTGTATTTTATGGCTTTCAAAAAGACAATAACAAAATTAAATTAACAGGAGAGTTGAGGGGGTGCTGGACAAGGTTCGTTGTTGATTCTCTTAAGACTTAAAACTCTTCAATCTTAAGAAACAGTGTTGAAAGAAGACTCCCTTTGGCAAACATACTCCTCCACTTCCGTTTCTCCCTATGTACATATTTTTCACTCCGCTTCTATCGTCCCCCTCTCTGCCTTCACCCCACTTACAGTTTGAGTTATGTTTTCTGGACAGAATTATTATGTACGCTTCAGAATGCAGAAGAGAAACAAATCACTCAGGGACTCTCCTGTTCCTCTGCACCTCTGGGGAATGTGCTGGTAGTAGTCAAATTAGCACAAGCCATTAAGAGATTTCACAGCTGTCGATGATGTATAGTGCATGAAGTTCATTCTTTTCTCTCTGGGCTCTTTCAGAAGACTTATTGAGTCACTTCAGTGTGTTATGCGAGTGTGTGAATGTGAGAGTGCGCAGAGCTGTGTATCTTTATTTGGGCCTCAGAATCACAACTCCAAAACATACAGAATACTCTATACTACATTCTTATATAATGTTAAAGAGGCCGGTCTTATTAAAACAGGGGTGCACGTTTGGGCACTTATTTTTGTTTCTTGTCTTGTGATTAAGCTACAGATCAGGTTTACATCTGAACAAGAAGGTGGAGGGAATACTGAAGAAAGGTCCTTGATTTGCTGTCAGAGAGATACAGCTGAAACCTTACAGTGATTGTTATGGGATTAAAGGGTAAGCAGTAACACAGTAAATCTAATTTGACTGAATTAATATAAATAAATAGAGTAAATAAAGCTCCGTCTACATTTTGTTTGCTGAAAATCTACATAAATTATACATTTAACATGCCAAAAATCTTTACCTTCATGTTACTTATTCCTGCTGAAGTGAATAAGGACTGCTGAGCTGTAGTTAATTTATAGTTAATGATGAAGTAAACCAATCATTGAATTTAAATGCTGAAAATTATTGAGATGTCTTATATTTGTGGAGGTTTAGAAAGGAATGTTAAAACGCGTGTGTGTGTGTTTGGGGGGGGGGTCTGCCTGTCTGTCTGCAGGAGATCATTTCATCTGAGACCTGTTAGACCAGTTGAGAGCATAACAGACAGTGATGGTGGTGGTTGGCAGGTGGTGGGGTATTTGATGGTGATCTGTTGTCGTGTCATCAAGTCAGTGGGAAGAGTGATGATTCTTCTGTTACTCTGCTCTGACTTGTTTGTCCTGTAACATCAAGAGTCTCTGGTACAATCTCTCCGTGCCCTGAGGTTCAGCCCGCCACTGAACTCACATGTGATAAAGTGCTCCGACAAGACCACACACTCACCTACACCAGCTCACATCAACAACACAGGCCCTAGTTATATTAATACAAATCAATTTATTATACATTTACATGTTAAAATAGTCCAATAGTCCTACAAACAGTCCAATTAACACTTTTAATATGGATTTCATTAGTTTATAACAATCTTGGGAACACCAGTTATGTTATTTTATCATTCTGCTACAACTTATCAACTAAGTTATCAGACGAAAGTGGTGGGACACAAAAATCAAGAAATGGTTGCAAAATGAAGGTGGTTGTTTTGCTAGGCTTGGTATTACTGTTCATTTTCCAAAAAAAACGCCAGGATAGTGTTGGATACATACATACACATGTATGCATAGATGCCTACACATACCTGTACTGTATAAGTCATGAAGGGCTTTTTACAAAGTCTAATTATAATCCAAACTCATAGGGACTCAAGATTTTATATAATTTATTATACCAATACAGTGACAACTGGTATTTTAAAGTCATCTTTGCCGATATGTGTAATACACCTTACCTTAGCACACAAAGGGCTAAAATAGAACATTCTGTGCAAATGAAAGATATTTAGACTGATATAACTACCTCTCAAATTCTTAGCATGTCTCCACAAGAGAAACAGAATCAAATCTGGCAAACTAGACATTTAACTGATAGAACTCTCTCTCTCTCTCTCTTTCTGTGAAATTAAAGATAGATCTAAAAGATCTGTGTTGACGGGAAAGAATAGGGAGTGATAGATGAAATATTAGTGTTGGCAGGTTTGAGCATTGGGTTCTGTATGCTGAACATCTCTCTGTCTTTCTTACAAAAAAGAACACTGGCATTAGCTTTTCCTCTTTCAGACATATTTAACAATTCTCTTTTAAATCCCTGACCACCACAGAGTAACTAAAACCAGCCCACAAACAAGTAACATATTAAATTTGTACTGTATGCTGTTTATATTATTTTAATTAACTACACACTTTTAATATGGGTCATTATTCAAATCCTCAGAAGTTCAATTCAGTGTAATTCAACAAAATAGTACAAATATTAATTTTCACAATACGTATTGTTTTAGCAGCTTCACAAAAATAGCGCCCTACAAACCACCCACTTATCTTACATGCAGTGTAAGTGACAAGGCAAAACTATTAAGATTTTTAAGGAAGAAACCTTGGAAGGAATCAAAACTCAGTTGGAGAGGACCATCTCCTCAGCTTACACATACACATACATACATGCATACTAACATGGTACATAACCAACCAATCCACATGTATGCATACATATGATTTCATAGATATTTACACAAATGTTAACTTGACCAGATGTTTATATTATTGACTTATTGTAACTTGTAACAAAATTTATTCATGAAAACATCGTCTACCCTGCTTGTAAATCTAATTATTGTAATCTTGTACAACAGCGGTATATAAACTGTTGAAAAGGATTCAGAAGTAACTCGAGTCAACGCTCTTTTCTAAGGCTCTTGTTCTGAGCTTTATTTTCTCTGCTGTAAGACTGTAAAAGCCGAGCTTTCAGCTTCATAAATACTTTCTATTCCCTGAGAGCAGTGTGTTTATGTCATAAGCTCATACTAACACCAAACAGCAGTCTTTTATAAAGAGAGTGTTGTGTCCCAGACTTCCACACTGGACCTTTTGCTCCCCCTAAAGCGCAATACCGGCCCAGCTCTATATATCCTCATACTTAAAGTCTTACTGATAAAGAGATTAATGTGAATTAACAATGACACCGGGCCAATAGTAGTAAACAGCAAACAATGCATCAAGATGGCCATTCATGCAACTGTGATCCTTTACATGTAATATATTAGGGTAAAAACTTCTGGTCCTGCATGTGCAATGGCCATTGTTTACAATCAAAAACATAAGCTCTTAATCAATACTAAGCTGACAGGGAGAGACTGAGAGAATGTGTTTCTGTGTGACTGAGAGACAGAGGAGAGATGACTGTGAATGCAGATATGGGCTTTGACAAACAGGACTCAATGATACTAGGTGCAAAGGTAGACCTGGGTGAGATAAAGGCTGCTCTTAACACGCAGATGAGATGCTATTCAGCAGACAGAGGGCATTTTGATAAGCTGAGAGCACACACACACGATTGATAAGTCGGGTCATACACATAAAGACCCATATTGATCGGTAAGGTCACGCACATGCATAGACAGACTTCAGTAATTAACAGCTCTGATAGGTGAGGTCAGCGTGTGATCTGTTTAGCTAATACTGAAATAATTAAATCATTGTGTAAAAGTGACTTTAAATATGAACTTCATACCATGTGTTCAGTTCTAGAAAGTTACTAGTTAATTTTCAGTCAAATTATAAATTAGTTTTGGTCCAACAAATCTTTTTTTTTTTTTCATTTTTTATATTTGGCAGATGCTTTTATCCAAAACGACTTACAGTACATTCAAGTTATACGTTTATTCAGTATGTGTATTCCCTGGGATCGAACCCACAAACGTTGTGGTGTAGTGTTTACAGTGTATTTAAAATCAAATTAAAGGGGACAATAAAGAAAATACTTTGCTGTGTTTGTCTGTTGAATGTACACAAAATCATACACACATCATCATCAATAACGAAGCTGATCATAACGCAAACAGACTTCCAATTCTAGTTTACACAAATCAGAAACGCAGAACTTTCATCGTTCCCACTGATGTGAGTTAATTAATGGCCTGAGATGTAAATTAAAGAAGCTTTTTATGCCAACGTCTCTTTTCAGAGTTTATGAGAGAAGGTGGGGCCAGAGAACTGCAGCCTGCAGCAGTGACAACTTTAATTGATCAGATCTCTCGCACAAACATGACCGAACATGAGGTAGCAGAACAGTCCCAAACCCGCACGGCAATATATGATCCCTCCCTCTCACACACCCAGAAGATTTAGCATACGTATGGTTTCATTACACTTATAGTATCATACACAGATATGGGAACTTTTTTCATCTAGATGTGCACATCAAACAGCTCTTTGCTATTTGAAGATTTCAATTGATTACAACAAGAACCGTCTTGCATCGACTGTTTCTGTTTTCTGTTGGCATGTCAAATGTCAAATGAGAAGAATTATTGTTTCTCTGAAATTCTTTTTCCAGCTGATACAAAATAACCACATAATGCCAACACCTTCACTCAGCATGACTGAAAACCTTAAGTAACATCATACACACATTTCTCTTTTACCTCTTTTGTCTTTTCACACTCACACCCTTTATTCCACCCTAAATTCTCACTGTCTGTATCTCAGTTTATCTCTCTCTCTCTCTCTCTCTCTCTCTCCCCTCTGTCTCATCACATTGCAAACTCGCCATATGACGTGTGGCTCATTTGTGCTATTTAAGGTTGTGACCTTTGCTCCTGTGTTAGTGAAATGACCTCTTTGAAAGGTCAATGATCATATTTTCCATTTTTCTTTAAGCCACCGGGATGAGTCGCTTTGGTAAATCATTAGTGAGAGAGACTGAATCGGCAGCATAATTCAACCAACCCGAACACAGAATGAGTGTTCAAATTTTTATAAAAAGGAGCTTCAAAGGCATTCCTAACCGGAGTAATTTATCAATACATCACTACGCCATTTATGTTCTGATCCACCGAAAGTCTGAACTGATGAAAAGAGAAAATTCTGTAAAGTTTGAATGTGCATTTATAATTAAACTGGACCTGTCATGTTACAGTCACACAATAAGAACCTGTATAACAGACAGCAATCATCACAGACAATAATCATAATACTTACATAATTCAAGACATTTTCTAAAGCTAACTATAAATCATAATTGAGCAGAGCGTGAGTCACCTTTAAACTTTTCACATCGTTTACATTTATTTTGCAATTACTGCATTATCGGTTGTTTAGTATGTATTCTTTGTTTTTTAGCAATGCATACCATTATTAGAGCTAACAGAATCCCATAGCATTCAATATACTGTTTAGAAGCTCAGAATATAGAATAATAAATTAGATGTTTACAATTTCTGCAGTAACAAACCTTTCACCTCCTGTGTTGTTGTTTGCAAACATGGCCACTTACAAACATACACAATGCATGTTTTTCCGAATACCTCACACAATGGTTAATATTTGTTACGGAATTTTCCACACACACATTTATTGGCTATCTGAAGGACATATCATAAACCTCTACTGTTTATATAAGACTAATTAAAATGGAATAATCATATCCCACACCCTAACCCTGTACCTTAATTTTATTTTTTTTATTTTAAATTAGTTTTTTTTTTAATTAAGGACATTCCATTAATATTCCAGACATTTCAGAAAGATCCCAGAGAGAGAGAGACCCTCACTTTTTAAGACTTACACCCCTAACACACACACTCCTAAATACACAGTCACACACCCTGCCCTGCAATGCTCACCAAGTCCAAAGTTCATATTCAAGAGGGTTGCAATAAGGAGAACTTTCCTGTTGTTTACACAGGGAGACTCTGAAGGTCAAAAGTTAGCAGTACAGGCTTAAGTTCTGAAGTACATAGATATGTCACAGTTTCATGTTTTATTCATGATTGTGCGCCTGTTTTTTTACCCCAGGTACGCAAATGAGTTAACATTGTGTATAATTAAAGAAATATGTTGAATGCGCATTAAAAATAGAACGTTATAAAATAACCGTGAACTAACCGTGAACTAATTTTAAAATATATTTTAAATATATATTAATAAGAGTTCAAGGCGACAGAAGTTTTAGAGACTGCATTGAGAAAGTCTGCACAGAACTGGTGTTTGTAAGAAGTCTTAGACTTAAAGAGTTAGACTTGTGAAAGGGCTTCAGACATTCCTGTTCAGTCGACTCCTCAGGCTACTGTAACGCTAACAGAAAGCAAAAGTAATATCGTATCAACACAGGCGATGTTTCGGTTTCTACACAACTTTGCTTACGAAATCCTAACAGAAAGTTTTGACATGACTTTCATCATCACTAAGAATACCAAAACAATCTGAAATATCACATTAGGCCCAGGGAGAGGTTTATACCTGTTTTCAACGTGTGCGAGACATTTTTGGCAGAGAAATGCACAACAATGCACATGTTATCCTAGAAACATATGCATACACAAACATAAACATCTATAGGGAATAAAGGCTTTAGGTTATAACATCAGCATGAGCTGTACTGAAGCAGACGTTTCCTTTCAATACTTTTATAACTTGGCAGATGATTTTCACCATTTGAAATAACCATGCATGAGAAGTTCTCAAGTTACCTTAGACAAGTGTGCATTAAGATTTTTAATAATAGATTTTAATAAAAAGACATGCTTCTGGTCATCAGAGGAATGAACACATAAACATTAAAAGTGCTGACAAGACGCAAACGATCACATTTAAGTAATTGTCAGCATGATTTTAGCTTTTAAAAAAATGTTCACGAGAACTTCATCTGCTGTGACAGCATATATTTTATAAAAAAAACTAAGGAAGATAAAGACAAACGAGAAATCTGTGAATATAAAACAATTCGCTTCCTTTATTATTGTATATTGCAGTGTTTTCCCATGCTGGACTTTTCCAGGATTGGGAAACACTGGTATAGTTTACTGCATTAGCACAGAAAGATTTTTAAAAGATATTTTGTCTAGTTCTTCTGTCGCATTTTCTACCAAAATTGCAGTTGGGCGATGCATCTATAATCCAAGTGAAAGTGCATGAGAACGACTGCACGTCAAACTACTGCATGAGGAAGTCATGGTTTGTAACAACATTTTACTTTCCTAAACATGCTGAGCCGAATGGAAGGTGAAAATCTATATGTGTACGTGTGCGTGCATGAGTGATACAAAAACAACACATGCACAGACAAAAAACAGAAGTTGGTCATGGTGTTGCCGGGGCGACAGGCCCATGTGATACGTGTGGATGGATGAAGAACCTGGAAATGAGGAGAGAGGGCCAGGAGTTCTCTCTCTTGTCCTTAAATTAAACCCAACAGGAAGACTGAAAAGAGGCCTGCAGTAGCCGTCAGCCCTTTTCGCTTCCCCTTTCTGCTTGATGGGAGAGGCTATGCGGAGCTCCACTGGCAGGCGTGGTGCAGATCTGCTCTGACTCATCGCAGATGGACAACTGACCTCCTCTCTCCTCTAAGTTCTGTTCCTCAATTTTAAATGTTTAAATGTTGAACATGCACTAACCGCAGTCTAGATTTGCCTATATAACAATTCACAGTTATATTTATGTTTGGCAGTGAATTACAGTGCATTCAAGCTATACATTTAGTTCAAGTGTTTTCTGCGACTCGAACCCATGACTTTGGCTTACTAGGGGTGCTATAAACCTAAAGCAGCCCTGTTCCAGCCGTAGCATCTAAGATTTAAGGGAATCCGTGCTAGGGACATGCACACAAATGTTTCCAAACATAACATAATGTAGATAAAATGTATACAAAATTAACTGCTAGTGATAAGCAAGCCCTAGCTAACAGGGAATGTTCCCAGAACATTGTCAAATGTTCTCTACAAACATTCTTGAAGTAATGTCAGTAGAATGTTAATGTTCTTAAGTTATATATCATATCAAACATTTTATTCTTAAGTAGTTAGTGGAATGTTTTATTGTTACAGAACAAGCAATATCATTAATACATTAATACATCAATAATATGTCTAAAAAAATGTTCATAGACCTTTCAAAATAACATTTTTAATGTTTGCTACTTGGAAACGTTAGGGAAATGTTCTTAAAAACCTTGCAACCTAAACTTGTTAGATGGAGATCAGCTAAACATACTGTAACCAGTTACTGCAGTCTTTATAAATATACATATTTTGAATATTTGTTAATATTTTTAATATTAATTATTATACATTTAATAAATATGTCGTTCTACGACTTTTAACAATAATAAATGCCAGTACACATCTGGTGATATTTCTGAATTGCAAGCATTGCAGACTGGATAAATGATGCCTTCCTTATTTCACACCATATTTTCTAGATTTCGAAAGACGTGACTGCAATCCTGTTTTCCCCAGAACAAACAGTACTAACAGATCTCCATTGATGATGTCAGATCCGTGTGTGTGAGATTGATAAAAGACATCAGAAACCTGCTGTCCTTCCCCTCTGTAAGAGGACAGTGCTGAACAAGTAATTGACAGGGGGAAAAAGAGGAAACTTACGAGAAGAAGGGAAGAGAGGGGGGGGGGACTGTCGGGAAGGGGACTATTCTGTGTGTGTGTGTGTGTGTGTGTGTGTGTGTGTGGTGGGACAATGGGGTGACATAGACCACAGGCCCCCAGCAGTAGATGGCATGGTAGTTTGATTACCTCAACAGATATACAAAAACGCACATACCACCGACTTCCTTTAAGCTTTGCCTTGTACTGAATATGCCAGAGAGCAAAACACTCCTTCACAGTGTCTCTCAAGCACAAGCGCACAAACACACACCTGACGGAGGTATTGCAGTATTCAAGAGATACAAATCACAGGACCAGCCAGGGTTTGCAAAGATGCGAATTTCAATTCTGAAGAAGACATACTGTGTCTTCAAAGCCACTGCACAATACCACCTGCTTCTGCTTTTATACATACATACATACATGGCATTTATGTGATTATATAAGAAAGATACAAACACTTCAGGAAATTACAGAAACACTTTGTCCGTTAGCAGGGAACTTCCCTTAGCTTTCACCAGCCCTGTGACAGACACTAGAAGACATGCAGAAGGGACACGTACCCCCACACCCAACGGTACGCAAGGTCGAATTACTGCCCACTTCTCACCCACTTACCGAAAGAAACGTCATTTCTCTGATTGCGCAATCACCCACATCCAACCACAACGCCGGATCCTGTCGTATGAAAAGTATCTATGCATTCTAGAAAGTGAACACTATTGTGACATCACCAGAAAGTTCTTGATTTGACTTTTATGAGAACGCACCCTGTAGAACATGATGCAATGTGTACATTCGCCAATAAGAAAACCCTGACCTGAGCAATATGTCCTTACTGCATAACATGTACCGAAATGATTAAATTACACAATGTACTTTAAAGCTCTCAAATCTCGGTCCCCAAGCAAATGTAAATTTTTCGTGCAACATTTAGCGTTTCCCAATGTCCTATATGCAGGTCCCCTGCATGGCCTGATGTTACTGGAAAGCATAGTGTGTAGCAAGCAAAATTTGGCATGCAGCAACAGTTTTATTAGATTATGAAATAGGAAGGGGATGCTTTAGGCCTTTACGTTAACTTTTGGCCCCTACAGCCCATTTTCAGCATTTGGTTTGTTGAATTTATACAGTGTTTCATAGAGTGTGTAATACATTTTTGATATGTTCATATAAATATGAGATAAAGGTGAAGATTAGATAATCCTAGACCATTTATTTTAACATAGTTAATATCAGTTAGAATATATAATTAAAATGAATGGAAACAGAGGTGATTCTGAGATGGTAGAGGAATGCACAAGAGTGAGGACAATTTGTTCTGTTTGATTGACAGAACAAAATGAGCATGCTCCGCCAACTCAAATCAAATAATAGCAGTGATAAAACGACCTTATGGCCTTTGTAAATTTATATTTGAAATATAATAATTTTTTATACAAGCCTTTAGCAGATCATTGCAACAAAGAAATCACACAGACAAAAGCAATTGTGGGGCGTCTGCAAACGTATCGATTAGCATTATTTTTCACACCTATTGTTCATGAGAAAGTGTAACAAGCCTCGTTCTCTGACAGACTTACTTCTGGCATACACAAGCACTTAAACATTAAGCACGCCAAATATCAAAATAGCTACAACGAGCCACAAAATCATATCTTAAATGTAATCTTACAGCCTATCGAGATTTCTATCTGTAACATGCATTTTTGAGCAAGGTGTGGATAATGATACTAGGCTATGACTCTCACAGTAATAGATGCTTCAGGCCTACCTGAGTTCAGCTTTTGTCATGTTGTGCTTACTCAGAGGTCATATGTTACTTCACCATTACTGTGGTATGTGTGTTAAGTGTTGATGTGTATGTGTCTAGTTAAAATTTTTGTTCAGATCATTTAAACAAGACTAAGTTAAGAATCTTGCTATCAGGGCCCCGGGCGCCAAAAGGACTGAATGTCCTGAGAAAGATTCATGGGTTTTGGCATGAAGTTATGTACTACACTGTAAAAACAGGTAACCTAAAAATGTCTTATACTGTCAAAAATATTATTTAGTATGACTAAATCAATCTGACCACATTAGGTTATAGCAACCTGTTTTTTTTTTTCAAAATAGTTAGAAAAAACTCACAAAAATAACAACTGCTCAAAATAACAACTACACATACCAACTTTTAAAAAGTGCAGGACTTAGGACTAAGGTAAAATATCAAATTATATACAGCTGAATCAACTCTCACAATTTTCACCTCACAATGAAATACTGAATACTCTAAAGTCAATCTACTTCACAATGTACAGCTCAAAAAATAAATGAAACAACTCTGATTTAGCTAAAGACAGCAATTAGACTTAAGTTTTACGTAAAAGTGGGTTGAAATTCTTTACAGCCCGCATCATCTTGGGAAGTTTAAGTTTTCCTCATTGAACAAATTCCCTGCAGAATTTTGGAAATGTGATTTTTTTGTTTTAATGGAGCCTCTCAATCGAGGATTTTGCTTTGTCTGCATAATTGTAATTGCGAGATAAGATCTGTGACTCACTCACTAAACCACGTTTTTATTTGGATAATCCAACAACAGCAACTCACAAGGTTCTGACCTCACAATCCAGCTCCACCTTAGCCAATCAGATAACAGAACCAAATCAAACTCCACAAAAATCAGATAATGCAACAGATTATAAACACAATCTATGGTTTATTCTTCCCCTACATGCTCTTCAATTAAGCAATTCCAACAACAATGGCCTGAGATGTTTGCGAGAGAAGAACAGAGAGGAGTGCAGGTTTTAACTCAAAAGATGATGGGTTGTTTTCGGAAAAAAATCTGTTTTTGACAACAACAAATGAGAAAGTGTTTAAACATACTGAATGGAGGAGGTGGACCGCAAGCATCAAGTTAAGTGAGTGAATATACAGTGAAATCTCATAATATGCTTTGTGGTCTCAGCAGATACTTCAGTTCTCACCAACTTCCTGCATTTTCCTGCTTTATACTACACCTCGTATGGTTCTGTTTAGATCGGTAAGGACCTTGCGTAGGCCACTGAGGTGTACTGCCACAGAAAATTGTGGTTTACACAGATGGAGACATGAAAAGAGAAGAAAAGAAATAAAGACAGTTGAAAATCATCTCTTTTCTAGAGAAATGTCTCACTTTTTTTAAAAAAAAAACAAGAAAACTCATTTCTTTGTCTGTTGACCTCACTCATACTGTCTGGAAGAAGCAACACTGCCTCTCTCACACTCATCCGTGAGATCAACATCTGTTTTTCTCACGCACACATACACACATTATCAAATAAAAACATCGCTCTGTCATGAGACTATGTAAACTTCATTTGGAAACACCATCAATCTCACTCAGGTTTAAAGAAGAAGTACTTCCTGTCCTCTCTCTTTCAAACATGAACGTTTGTGACCATACACAAGACGTCTTAAAATACAGTACAGACAGAAGCACTTGGTGGAATGCGGAATAGCCAGCTGCACAAAACCCTTAAATATCTCCATCACATTACACTTCTCTAAGTTTGAACAAACGAAAGACATGAAATTGTTCAGACAATTCCAAACATCAGAATTTATTCTTTATTCAGAAGGTATACACAGGCAGGGAAGTGTATCATACCATCCTACATCTGCTGTTATAACTAAACATGCCCTGAAGCAAACGAAACTTTGCTCCACTGTGCTTTGGTTTAAAAGTTAGATGACCGCTTTGTGTGTGTGCGCATGTACAGTACATACACAAAATAAGCTATACAAGCTATTGTGTTTTATATTGAATGTTGAAATCTGCTCGGTGTATTAGCTTGGCACATATAGATGCTTCTCGAAATGCTTCCACAGATCTAATTAAGTGGTAATTTTGGAACAAAGACATGATTCATTACGAACACGATTTAGTTTGTCGTATAGAGGACGGTCAGAAGTGCATGTGTTTGTGTGCGTTTTTTGTGCATTTCAACAGTGTGTTGTGAAAATAATCTTCATTCTATCACGATTAGACACATTCTTTGTCTAAAAACAACAAACGAATGTAAAAAGCTTCCACATACGTTTCACTAAAGAATTGATCATTTACAGACTTAAACACACAGCCATAATCAAACACATATACACTTCCGTTGACCAGATCATGCACAGAATGTTTGCTCTATTCCTGCAACACCTAAGAAAACCTTGTTTCTTTAGAAAAAGATACAGCATACCTCACTCGAGTAAATATAACCTGATCCTTACCCAGGCTCTCCTCACAGAGATATAATGAGCCATATATATAACGCCATAGCATGCAGTATGCATGTGTTGTATGGGTTTGGAGAGCTCAGTATATAGAATCAGAATAGCCTGGTGCCATATGAAGCCCTATTCAAAGAGAAACTGCATAGACCTTTGGTATACATATATATATATATATATACACCAAACAGTTTCCATATGTTGAAGGGAACAGAAACGCTTTTTCCTTTATTAAATTAGCATGTTCGAGGGACCATCGAGGGACTGAACATTTTTGTCACTGATGGTATTCGTATAAGCTTAAACATTCAAGCTTAATAAATCTACACATATATACAAAAAATAATAAAACACATTATACTGTAAGATGCAGACATTGTGTCTTTTGTGATGTCCACCCACATGTGAGAAGGTGCGACATCCATTCTCATGAACTGTTATTTTTAGATGACCCCTTTACTTTTATTAGTCTTGCCTAACGTAACCAGGTTGAATCAGTCAAATGACATAATATTTTTGACCTGAATAAGAACAGTTAATTTAGACGTTACCACATGAAGCACATTTTAAAGGTTACATGAGAAAACACTTTTACAATGGCGTGGAAAAGGCCAGGAAGAAACACTCACAATTTCACACTCCTGGAATTTGTTTGTACACAGCATGAAAAAAAGGTTTCTTTGCAGAGTATTTGTGGTCTGTGTTTATTGGTCTCAGGCCACTTGTAAGACACAGTGACTGAAAACAGCTGTTGGTGAGAACATGATGCATCCATAGAATTATTCAAAGGAAAGATGGTGAGCCAGACGCATTTCAAGGCTGTGTCTCTCGAAAAGCTCTCGAAAAGCTCTCGAAAAGCTCTTTCAATGTAGTCAAGGAAAATTCTCAGCATTAAAATGGTGAAATGTTTGGGAGATAAAGATGGTGTGTGAGATGCTGATGTTCTACACACGTTCTCTAATTTCATCAGAAGAGAAGGTGTGATTTTTGGATGGAACCAATACAGCGGGACAATGAACAAAGGCCGTACTGTACAAGTGTATTTTTAATTTTTTACTGAGTTTATGCCTTTTAAAATGGTTTGTACACATTAGGCTTGAATGAGTTTGTGTTTTTCAGTTTGACCGTGCAGCAGTATAAGTGTGTATGTCTATGTATAAGTGTGTATGTCTATGTACACGTTCCTGTGTGTATCTGGGTGCTTGTACCTGCGGTGATAGTGAGCACAATTGTGTGTGTGGGTTATGTAAGACTGTACTCTGAGGAAGTTTCTGGTTAAGAAGATGTGGGGCAGAAAGAGGAAGTGCCGTGTGTTTATCAGTCTCCACACTTCCTGTGGCCGAGGGGCAGGGCCTGGTCCCGGTGCTGTGGTTACCGAGCACCTATCTCCCTCGGCAACAGTGTGACTGAGTGACCAAGCGTCTGTTACCAAGAGCTGCAGCCTTATCTGAGTCCAAATCTGCCACAGCGGAGGTTAAATAACAAGAGCATAACAGCGGAAATCCAAACACCTGGCTCCATGTCTATACACACACCCCTTTATGCCGTCAATGACACATATAGTAAGATAGACACGCACACCAAAACACACATATAATATTCTGTTTCCTGTGTCCTCTTGTGCTGTTAACCCAGCTTGCAGACACTCTTTAACTCTCTCATCATCACCAGAATCCTTAATTGTGACTCAGACATCACTACCACCTAAAAATTTACTCCACTTACAGTCAGATCAAGGTTTCCAATAAGCTTGTAAACAAAATTGCCATTTTGAGCAAATGCCAAAGAGAAAATTACATTTGACAACACACAATTTCAAAATAACATATTTATGAAGGTATGAAAAAGATGCGCTCTGTAAGCAGTTTATTGTGAGAGCTGGTATGACCGTTGGTAGTTTGTGTCATGTTGCAGCATCTTCTGTTGGGACAGAGAGAAATATACAGAGAGAGAAAGGATTGAAGGTTCTTTTTACTCATCTCATGTCCTTTTAAACAAATATTCTGTGATAAAGACAGTTCGGCAGTCTTAAGCTTTTGTGACCTCATGCAAAACAGCAACATTTCTGATTAGCTTGTCTTTAAAAACATGACGGTTCGAATGTGTCATCACAGCAAACAGCAGACAGCAGAAAAACTGATAAATCATCAAAAGGTACACAGCATCTTAACAGTGTGAAATAACACATTCAGCATCACATGACACTGGTATCATTTACAGACTAACAATAACAGCAGAAATAGACTAACAAGTGCAAGTTCTAAAGTTATATGAACTGGAGTGTAAAATTCAATTTTAAACAAAAAGGATTGCATGTAATTACTTCAGTTCGGCTTAATAATTCAAATTAAACAAAATGGTAAATAGAATACACTAATGAAACATATAAACATTTATTAATTAGTACATGATAAACTGGATACATTTTTAACATTCTAAACACCCTGTCTAAAGATTTCCTAAAGCTATGTAGGCGGGGGGGTAATTTTTAACCATTTGGTCATTTTGATCATTTTATGGTCATGTTAACCATTTAGTGTAAACAAAGAGCTGTCTAAAGATTGATAAATGGAGAGGAAAAGAGCTGTTTTCTGAAAGGCAAGTCCAACCAGACAAACGGCCGGCATGCAGATAATGAAAGGACGAAGTGCATCTTTAGAGTGTGTGTTAAACACTGCTCTCTCTCTGAAAATAATACACATGGCTCTGCACAACAGAAAAGAGTCACACTTCAACTTCTTCAAACTAAGAGAAGCAGAAATGGTTTCTGGCCGACCTCAGGGGGACCTTCTCCATCATAATTTACAAAGTACATTAACATATGCATGTTACTGTGTCTTATATAGTGTTAATGATTAAATCCCTCACTTCCAACACACCTTCACTTCCAACACACCTTCCAAGACCTTCCATATCTCCAAGTTAATTAGCCTATGACTCATTCCTTAAACAATCATTAGACAACAGATGACTTTTATAAAGAGCATTCATCCCATATCTTTCCAAACACTAGACATGATCTGATCTTAGATCAGCTCTCATGAAATAAACCAGCCCTCACTGCTTTGACATTAATCCGCTTGTCAGCAATAAATGAAACAGCTGTAAACAGATCATTTCCAAGACAATGTTAAACCAGTTTAGATAATTATGTAATATAATAGTTTAAATATCTATTTAATATAACACCACAATATGTGAATTAGTTAGACTGTAATGGCTGACGGCCTATGGTCTAACGCCGATCATAACAGTATTATAAACTCTATCTGGTATATATAATACATATTTGCAGGTACACAAATGTTGTCCCATTTAGGATAATTCTGTAGTCTAGACAGCTAATCCAGTTTAACCTGTCTTTCTCCACACAGTGGGAAATCAGACACAGAAAACTGAGGATCAGGGAGTGTCTGTTTTGGCATGGTGTTCCTGTCACATGAACTATGACAAACTTCACTATCTAAGAGACAGACAAAACACTAAAACATGTATTTGTGCATACAGATTTGAAAAAATGTTGAAAACTTACTTCTGAGGACATCAATAGACATTTAAGACTCAAAACCCCACCAAATCAAGTATTACATTTAATCTTATAAATGTCAGCAGATTTCTGTAATGGTTAGGGGAAGGGTACAGTCAATTATCATTATCTTGTATATGAAAACCATTTAATCTATGACAGGTCCTCACTAATATAGCTTTTAGGGTTTACGTGTGTTTAAGCCGCAGATTTCTGGTTTGTAATAAGGGAACCTGTGTTATATTAGAGTCCTGTCTGATTACATTATTCAGTGGTGCTTGTGGAAGCTCTGATCTCTACCCAAGATTCAAAGCACGCCAGTACTACACACACAGACTGTGTACACACATACTGTACACACAAAAATTGAGAAAACCTCTCTTCGAAATCTTCTTCAATTGTGACATTTTTTAACAAACTGGATGCAATAGCTTCTAGTTATGGAAAGTCAAATAACTAATTAAAATTCTCCTGACATATGAATGAATTTTTAGCAGATATATGCGATTCGTTGTCAAAGCAAAAATAAAGATCATTCCTCTTCTCCGTCCCTCCTCTAATGCCACCTGCCACCAGCATGTAGCAAATCATGACCATGACATAGCCCATTGACAATATAATAATATAACAAATTATGTATCTGACTTTAAGCAGGTCAGATAATGAATTTAGGGTTTTTTATCCATTCTCACCCATATTAATGAGTGACAATCCCACGTCAAGGATTTACATTTGGTCAGTTGTTCAGCATCGCTAAACTTCTAATCTTTGTCTGATGGCGGGTGGTTCTTTCATGGCAGGCACACCTCCAGAAGAATGACTTGTTTGCCACTCTGTGGTTTTGGAGAGCATATTTCATTTTACAGGATCAGCCGCCAACAATGGAGAGCTATTATACAGGCTTAGAGAGTACAGATGACATTATGTGTGTGCATGTTTGTGTATGCGTAGGCTGGCAGCCGGGCCGTATCCTCAAACCGCTAGCGCTCAAAGTGCCTTCACAGCTGCAGGTTAACGCAATAACAACAAACACTCCACCCTCAAAACCTCTGCGATCACACAACCTCTCTCTCTTCCAGATAACACAGGCTACAGTTCTGAGCTGAAGCTTATGAAATCTGAAAAATGTAGCAGTCTCTGTGCGCTCTTCACTCTGGGCAAATTCTCTAAACAGTTGCACCACTTTTGCTCGCAATATTTTAGTGCAAAAACATTAACAAATCACCCCAAATACAGAACATTATTTAATTTAATTTGCAATTGTCTTTGTTTTCAGCTGCATCCTTCACAACCAAGAATTGATGGGAAGACAGGGAATTGTGCTTTTCAAACTGCACACAGCACGGAATTCCCAGCTAACAGGGAATGTTCTCAGAACGTTGGCTAACAATCTCTGAAAGTTATCAAAAGCTTATAACCAAGCAAAAATGTTGATGTTAATTATACAACTGTCTGAAGAACTGGAAGTTTTGAACGTTCCTAGGACTTTTGTTTTTGTTTTACCTAGGTTTTTGTTTTACTTAATGGGAATGTTATGGGACCGTTCTTACAACTTAAAATTGCTAGCTGTGGTTGGGTGTGTGTGTGCTAATTTGCATAATTCAGACACAAACATAATTGCGCGAATAAACAAGGCTATTTAGTGGGTGCGATTCATTCTCAATGTTAGAGATTTATTAGAAGATTTATTAAGGCTGTGCCATCTACTGAATATAGTGGCAGGCGGCGTGTTCAATGCCTCACATACCTTATTGATTCATTATAAGGGTTTTCACCATAAATCAGATCAGATGTAAACACGTCTCCCTCTCTCCACACAGATATTACTTTACTGCACAAGTTGTTGTGTGTTTGCAGCCCATGAGGGTTTGGAATATAGTCGATTCATATTACTATTATCTGACTCCTAAACATCTGTTATGGGAAAAAGGGAGAGATCAGCATGAGAGTGTCTAGAATGTCTGTGTAGAGGACAGTAAAAGTGTTACTGTCACGCCTCACACGCACACACACACACACACACACATGGTGTTATTTCTGACACAGAGGACAAAGGAACATTATTCGAGTAAATAGAAGTACACATTTCCAAGTTTGCCCTTTCTAGGAGATGTGTTACGTGGCCCATTTGGGTCCATAAATCACACAGAATTCAAAAATCTATTACACACACACATACACACACTCATTCTCATTCACAGTGTTCATATATATATATATATATATATATATATATATATATATATATGTACAAACACATATACACGTGTGTGTGTACCAAAGCGAAAAGTATTGATGCATAAATCTTTCAACGCATACTGTCAAACGCATATCTTCAGGGGCGTGTGTTTATGCGTCTGTGTCTTCACACCTGGTTTGCATTTGTGTACGTCTGCTGTCTGTGCATAAACATGCTTTTTTAAGTTAGGAGCAAATGTCAGGCGGCTGTTGGCGGACTAGAGCAGGTGCCGTGCTGTCAGCCCGACTCTTTAGGTCACAGAGGGTTTTTCTCAAGCCTTGCTCTGTGTCTCAAAGTGACAGCACACTGACAGCACACACTCACACACTGATGAGGAGATAAAAACACCATGACGAGCATAACAGCTACATTATCCTGATAAGAAAGGAGATTGGCTCATGCATTCAGTGTTGGGAGGGGGCCATGTGTGTTTACAAGGTTCGGTTATGATTATGCACCTTTGCAGATAGGATGCAACAATATTTTGTATGGTTATCTCAGTTTGCGAGCATTCTGAGATGACCATGCACACCTCAGCAGAAATATAGCTGCTCGCGGGATGTTGCATAAGGTCGTGACCCCTCATCTTTGTTGACTCCTTGCCAGACCGGTGGACAGACGAGTGGGAGGCAGTAGTAACACGCTAAATCGACAGCATTTAGTGATGATGTCCAGCTCTCCCAGAATGACTAAAAAACTGGCCGTGCTTAACGAAGGTCTGTGGTTTATGTTATGCGTTAATGTTCATGACACGTCTACATGATCAACAATCACATTGCCTCTGGTCATAGAAAACAACCTTCTGCTTACTTTAATACGTATGAGTATGTATATTTCTGTATAAGTATGTTTCTGCTTACTAGTGTAACTTTGAAGGTGGCTGTCATTATATATCCGTGATTCACAATGAAAGGTCAGATTTTGCAAAAAAGTAGCATGTGAAAGTGGTTTGTTTAGTTTGGTTTGTTTTGTTTTTGTTGTCACTAAACAAGTTTATAAATTAAAGTGACACTTGACATTTGAATTAGACACGCCCCCTATTTCTAAAACCCCACCCTTCAAAGAAATGTCAGCAAACATGAATGCTCAAAATAACTGACAGTGTCTCAAAGTCCTCTGATAAACATTTTAAAGCCAAACATAGACAGAAAGACAAGTTTAATCCTTAGGTGATTTTTTACACAGGACTCAATAACCCAAAACTCAAGGGCTAAGCAAATATTATGAGTGTTACACACATTTAGACATTTCTGTGTTCATTTATCCAATTTTTTGGGAGAAACAACAGCCAAATCTTAGCACGCACACACTTTTCAATACTACTTTCAGTCCTGACAGAAAACCAATCGGCCTCAATAGATGAAGTGTAAATCTTAGCGTAATATGACAGGAACGTGTTTTTTGGCGGGAACCGAGTGACCTGACAGAAATGATAGAATGGACAAGAGAGGAGAGGTGCCAGAGAAATCAGATACTTGCAGGAAAGAGGAAGAGCAGAAAAGGAGGGATCAAATTCAGTCGTGGGAAAGCCCATCTAAAACCTCAACATTAGCACTGCCAACACAAAAAGCACAAGCCTGCTTCAGTTTCTCAGATGGTTCCAGCGTAATAAAAACACACACACAGTTACAATCCTGGAATGGGATTCAAAATGTAGAGGCTTTATGTCTCAAAGCAGCTTTTTTGAGAGAAGGAGGGGTGGAGGGAGGGAGCAGCCTCGCTGCATTCAGTAATTGCCATCTCCTGCGGTAAGAGTCTAGTGAGAGTGAAGCTAGAGTTTCTTTTCTTTGGACGTTCAACATACATCCCTCATCCAAGCTTCACTCTCTCTCCTCCTATTTCTTGTAGCACTTATCTGCAGTAATTTCTCTCATTGCTGAGGTAAGTTACAGCGGACAGCTGTGAGCCTGTTTGTTAGAGGGTACCAGACTGATGGTTTAGGATGAGGAGGAGAGCTGTACTGAGATTAGAGAAGATGGCTTTTGTGTGCATGGAAGCTGTGGATTATGGGTATGTGGGGGGGAGCAGTGTTATGGGATTTGGTCAACTCTGGCCGATTATGGTTACTTTGGTTTGGCTGAACAGCAGCATTTTTGGAGGTTAACATGTGATTCCCCATGATAGTAGCTTTGGCAGCAGATGCCAACTGTAGAGGTTCCATTAGTCCTTATTAAAAATAAATATAGAAATATAAAAGACATACTATGAACACTCAGTTAGAATTAAAAGTTAACACCATCTGCCACACATAATCCCAGACATAATAAATGGCTGATAAACAAAATGTTTATAGAATGTATAATGTTAATAAAACCATACTCACTTTAAGCAATGGGAATACATTTCCTAATAGGATAAATGTATCTGATTTACATATAATTACTTGCTACAAGACACAGTCTTATGTTACCACATTACATGCATTATTTCCTTGAGGCTGGAAAGACTAATTTTCCAAAAGTAAGACTAATGTGAAGGACTTGTGGAGTATTACTGCTGCAGTAATACATAATATAGGCAGTCTGGTTTTGTCTTGGCTCCACGGGTCTTCACTAACACAAGCTGTTAACAGACCACAATAACACAAGAGCTACACTTCTAAACAGATTCATTTGACTCTCAGTGCACAGACTAGATGCTACACTGGTAAAAACTATGAATTGTGTTCCTGTAGCTGCATTGGTAGAGCATTGTGTTAGCAGCTCAGAGGTTGTGGGTTCGATTCCTAGCGAACACATGTACTGATAAATTGTATACAGTGAATGTACTGTAAGTGACTTTGGATAAAAGCATCTGCCAAATTATGAATGAAGCACATGCCCCTCATTTGAATAACTGTAACTACACTGTCACATGATCACTACAGTAAAGTGTGGTTATCAAATCGTTTCCATAGTTTGACTGACTATGTTTTCATAAGGAGGAAACGAAAGTTAAAACTGATAAGCAAGTTATTCTTATTGTTCGGCACTGGCAAGTTTCCATGCATGGCATCAATGCCATCAAATGGAAAGTTTTAAATGTGTCTAACCTGATAAGACATTTCCCTGTCAGTAACTTTTCAGGTTCTGTGGTGGAACATAAAAAGAAGATTTGTCAGTGTTTCTATTGACCTTGCTCAGATTGCACAAGTGCATCATTTTGATGCGAGAATGCCAGAAAGAGAGAATGGAACATAATATGCTATATATATGTGTGTGTATATGTGTGTGTGTACTGGTATTTGCTAGGACTAAATGTCCCCACAAGCATAGTAATACCAGTAAATGTTGACCTTGTGGGGACATTGTTAGGTCCCCAGGAGGAAACATGTCTATAAATCATACAGAATTATCTATTTTGAAAATCTAAAATAGCAGTTTAAGTTTACTGTGAGGGTTAGATGTAGAGGTATAGAATATACATAAACATATACGACCGCTATGTCTATGGTAGGTCCCCATAAAACATGAAAACCCAACATGTGTGTATGTGTGTGTACATGCTGGAATGTGAGGGATCTGAGGGGGTGGACTGAGGTACTGGAAGTGGCATGAGACCCACACACCCTGAGATGAGCCAAACTACAGGGTTAGCTGAGGAGAAACAACTCTATCAATCACATTTATGCTCATACTCTCACACATGGGCATTAACAACACACTGGAAAAGAGAGACGGCTAAAGATCATGATGTTATTTAATATGTGTTTGTGTTTGCTGTGTGTTTGTGGTATTACACAGTGACATTGAGTGATGGGGGATTATGGGAGTTTTCTTTCTTAACCGTCATAAGTCTCGGAGAATGAGACATGGCACCACACTGCCAACCAAAAGCCCAAATCGTAATCTCACACATGCACGCACATACACAGCACAGAGTGAATAAGAGCTAAAAGATGACGTGATAATTCTCTTGTCTGATATTGCTTTATTTTCTCTCTCTCCCTCTCCCTCTCTCTCTCTCTCTCTCTCTATCTCTCTCATTGACTGAACATTCAAACACAGCCACAAACATTCCCACCTGTACACTATTTACCAGCTAACAGGGAATGTCCTTAGAACGTTGACTTATGTTCTCTCAAAGTTATACAAAAAAGTCAGTAGAATTTTTTTTATGTTATGTATCATATATTTCAAAAGCATTATTCTTAAGTTGTAAGTGGAACATTTTGTAACAATTAAATAATCAATCAATAACGTTAATACAGCGTCTAAAGAACAAGATGCTTTTCAAAATAACATTGAAGTCACCAAATGGAAACATTACAGAAACATTCTGAGCCTATGGTCTCCATAATCCTGTAAAGAGCAGCCAGTCAGACCTGATCTTTGTACCACAGCAGGACTGATTCCAGTTTCAGACACAATAACATGTACAGGAAGCTTTATATGAATCAGCAGATTAGCTCAAGCTTAACACTATATTACCTCAACGAACAGACACCCGTATACCAAACACTGATCGGACAGAATGGGAGTGGTTGTCTTGTCTTTTGACGTGGATCTCTACTTGTGAACAATCAGAATTATGTGTGTGTGGCTGTTTTTGTCCGTCTCTCTGTGTGTGATGGAATGAGACAAGAGCAATGTTTTCAGTTGCTGGGAATTGTTTTCTCTGTACACTCACCACTGAGAAATTGTAATATTTGTAACATGTCATTTTATTTGTGTGACAGACTGACTGTGAGCTTCTTTTGCGGAATTATGATCTGCTTGCCTGTCTTTCATTTTAATTAACCGCCACCCCAAACCCACGGCTGTTTCTTTCTCTTTCTGTCTCTCCTTCTTTGTTTCTGTTCTGGTTTCCGCTCTGGTCTCAGCTGGTTGTTGGTGATAGCATCTCCCAGGCCTTGGACTTCCTTCTCTAAACTCAGGCTCACTCAGAGAGCCTCATCTCAGCACTCCAGACATGCTTTAACGGTGGGAAGAACCAAGGAGAAAGACGGGTGGGGAGGGGGGGTGAAGTTAATATGCACGGATTTATGTTTGCATCCACACATGCACAAATGTTAAGTGTGTGTGTATGCATACTTTACTATACTTCTTGATCACCATTTGTAAAAATGCTAAATAAACAAATGTAAATATGCTTTTTTCATACTTTTTCATACTTTTTTCATCATGGTTGCTGTTTAGGGTTAATCTATAGTCATTTCAATGAGCTTTATATAAAAACAAAAGAAGTCTACGGTGTGTCCACATTTAAAGAGCCAATTAAACATGTGTATGTACAGGACCAAATGATTGTATTATAGGTCACTAATGTATCTTTAAAATGTAAATTAATGAAAGTATGT
Source organism: Botia almorhae (assembly GCA_036877575.1). Taxonomy (NCBI): domain Eukaryota; kingdom Metazoa; phylum Chordata; class Actinopteri; order Cypriniformes; family Botiidae; genus Botia; species Botia almorhae. Next base: position 43,301 of record JAZGTJ010000534.1, read on the forward strand.
TCTTTGTGTGTGTTTGTGTTCTTGGTATTCACTGCGTTACAGGGACCAAATGCCCCACAGGATGTTAATTAGCTCAGTATAAAAATCATTACACTTATGGAGAGTGCCCATAAACCACATATGCAAGTGTGTGTGTGTGTGTGTGTGTCTGATAAAGAGAGAAAGAAGGAGAATTAAGGAGTCTGTAAATGGGCGAATATGTCTTAGTGGGTATGTCAAGGGTGATGGCAGACAGTCAGCTGCCTCAGACAGTTCCCCTCTCTTCCACTTCAGTCCTTCTCTTTATCTCTCTTTGTCACTTTGCCCATGAGTTTCAGTCAGAGCTCTGCTGGCTGTATTCCTGCTGTTTACAGAAGCAAGACTGTCTTCTGCCTTCAGTGATTTATCAGACTCTGATACGACAAGTTACAGTTTGAATCAAGACAAGTTCAGTTTCAGTTAAAAAAAAGAATGTAAAGAAACAAAGAAACATGCAGTATTTGCAACATCATCCAGAAATCCGTTGATGGAAATTTACAATATCGAAAGCCAGATAAACAGTCCAGCAGAGCTCATTACTTTCCATTAACTAATTCTTAAACATGCAATGGAAATTTAAAAAAAAACAATGCTCAGTTAAGTCCTGTGTGTATCTATTATTTAAAGAGACAAGACTGAAATGTTACAATTTTTTTCATAGAATTTAACATTTCAGTCCGATCCAGTTGAGAATTCTGCGATTTGTGTTTCATTATTTTTGGGTAGCACATACACAACTATTGGTACAAAGGGGAAAAACTTTATTTTAGGATTTTTTGTGTGTGTTCTATTGGCATGCTGCAGAATTCCTCAGCATAGGTTTCTGGCTGGCTGGACATTGACCACAACTGCTAAGGATAAACTCCCACTCTGTGTGGACAGCAGAAGGACAAATACACTCTATTATTCTTGGTTAGAGTTAAACACTGTGTATTATGCCTCCAGTGCTAATGATTGAAAACATGCACACTGCTGGTTTCTTCTTAGGTAAACCAACACTAAACACAGACACACACAAAGTCACACAAGGGGCTGAACATCGAGGGTGAAGTAGGACTGACAACCCTGTCTTAGACTATAAGAAATTACAGAATGGTCCTTATGTTACCTTACCTGTATGCACTAACAGGGCAACAAAGGTTAAGAAATGATGCTTTGTTTGCTTGTTTGCTTTGTTTGCTAGAGCAGAGGGCTCCAAATCAAAACAAAACAGGCTCCATGTGATCCTGTTTCATTTGGGTAAAGCACAATGCTTGCAATACTAATGTCATGGGTTTGAATCAAGCTGTGGTGGATTCAAGGTATAAAATGTCAATATAATCTCATGGCAATTCACAACTATTTTTAGTTTTTGCAATTTGATGGCTAATTCATATTAATTTGTATGATTTCATCCATACACATACTACAATCAGCTTACACACCACTACTATTTAGGGTTAGAGGTGGACCTTCATGCTTGCTTTTTTCTCAAATTTGTATGTTTTTGTGTGAAACATGTTATAAGAAATTGCTTTTCACTGAAAATACTTTTCCAGTGAGATCAGGTTGAAAATGCATCTACAGAGTCTCATAGCCTTTAAATTTGGCCTACGTCTAAGCACGAACTGTACAAAAATCTCAAACCCTAATCAGTGTGTGAACAGGGGCCTAAGCTACTGGTATAAAGTTGATCAGTAACTTGGCCTTAGAAGGAACTGTCATCACAAACAAAGGTTTTATGCAGTCGCTAGTTTAAAGTCTACATTGATATTAGTTACTTCTGAGGACTTGTTGTTTGGACCTTGTTGTTCCAAGCACCCCTTTTCATCTTTTGTTATATAAACTAAGTACACAGGAATAAGCAGTCTGCTCTTGGGATGAATAGGGTCTTATGTGCTTATGTAATTACTGGACAGCTTGAACAGCACAGGCTAAACAAAATGAAACGTGGGTTAAGGTGCGTGGGGGAGGAGGGGAGCTGGTCACAGGCTGATAGTTAAAGGTGACCCCTAGTGCACATATGAGGTCTATATGGCCAGTAAGGCACACATGCCTAACAATGTTAAGTTGTAAGAATGTTTACCCATTGTTTAAGTAACAAAAATGTTCAAAATGTTATTTTGAATGTTCTAGGTACATTTAAAATGTCCAGTTTTAAGACATTGTATTGTATTATTGCTTGGTTGTAGGAACATTATTTAAACATTTTTAAAACGTCCACTAACAACTTAAGAAGAATGTTTTTGCTATAATGACATATAAGTTTAAAAAAAGTTTAATTAACGTCACTGCAAGAGAATGTTTAAGAACACTGGCCAATTGTAACGGAGACGCTGAGGCAGCGCGATCCATATGCCACAGTTTATTGACCATCACAATCAGTAAACAGGCAAAGGTCAAAAACCGGCAGACAGAGCAATGGAGGCGAGACAAGAGCAAAACGTAAATACAGGCAATGGTCGAGGCAGGCAGCAAACAATTATCAACAATATCTAAATCAAAAACAAGGGGCAGGCAGCAACGGTTCAAAAGCGATACACAGTCCAAGTGGTAACGGGAAAGCAGACCGGAGAAACGCTCTGAAATGTAGCACATGGCAAACAAGACATTGCAAAGAGTTTTACAGAGTCTAGGGTTTATCTAGCCAGCATGATTGGATACAGGTGTTGTAAACAGGAAGTAATCAGTCTTTGACAAGGGCTCATGGGAAGTGTAGTTCGAGAGGAGATTAATACTCTGGTGAGGGCTCCCTCTAGTGGCGTGGAGGAGGCAGAGCACCGGCCTCCTCCGTAACATCAGTGTTCTGACAACAGTCACTGTTAGATGGGGCATTACCTTATCTATGAACATCAAACAGCACAGCAGAGGGGCATTCATGTCAAAGAAAAGAAGCTGAACAAAAGATAAAGAAACATAAAGAGAATATAGACAGCGATAGAGAATGATTGACTGTGTGCATGTTTGTGAGAGAGAGAGAGAGAGAGAGAAAAAGAGAGAAAGAGAGTTATCATAATAATAAGAGAATACCATAATTGCAAGTAAAATTTAAATATTGGCCACACTAAGTATCTTAATGTCAAGGGGATGGTGAGATTCACAGTGAAAGCTAATGGTCTGGGCAGTTATATAAAACTTGGTTTGTTCATCATTAGTGATGTTTGTTCTTAAGGCGGTTCAAGTAAAAGGCATTAAAAGATTGTTTGAAACATCCTGGAGCAGAATGACAGTGTCTATATGCTGGGTTGAACACACAATGGACACAGTGACCTTCACCCAAACAACTGAATGAAAACACACCACCACATCCTAGAAACAGAAGACAGGTAAACACAAATTCTGAGAGACTGCCTCTGCAAGCTATACAGCGCAGCCAGAGGAAGAAATAAACTGAACTAAAATAAAATATCCTCAGTATTTTTTGCAAGTAAATATTAAGAGCAAAAAACGTTCTAAGAAAAATGAACTGTTACAATTTAAACCCACAGTCATACCGTCAGCAGACGTTGCTTCATGCTGTTTGTGTGTGTGATCATCTTTGACTAATAATTTACACTCCAACCACAGACTCACTTCCTGAGATGCTTTCCCAGGACGTTTGCTAATTTACCAAGTAAAACATTTCACAAGATATACATATATATTAAGATTTGTGAGGATTTCCCAATGAATATCTCTCAGAGGTAGTGTCTCTAATGCCTTAATCTAAAATGACAATGCCTAAATTCCATGGTATGGATTATGAGACAAAAACTGTTTTTTGGTCTGTCAGAAGTGAAGGTGAGTAGAAATTACACTGCGACTCATTTCACATTACAATTGCTTGGTTGGCGTAATCTGCCCTATAGTGGCTCCTGCCCACAAGATTGCTGACAGTAAAATATGCTATATAAATATGCTTGTAAATACAGTCTGCATCTTAACAGAGTGTCCAAGAAAGCAGAAAATAGGAGATCTGAAAGAGGAACAGAGTTACACAACACACACACATACATCCATCTTATAGCTTAAATAAATACATCCAAATTACCAGACACGCTTTGCACAGAGACATGGAGGCTGGACACAGGCTCTTTAGAAGAAAAACAAAAACCGGCAGTCATTTACCTTCATACTCAGTATGAGGTTTCACATACTCACATCTGCAGTGTGTACAGTAAGTGAAGCATATTCGATTCACAAGTCATAACAGATTACAGCATTCACACTGCATGCATTAGCAGCATAGCGATGCGGGGCTCAAACGTAGAAGCAGCAATCATGTAAATAATGGCACTAAGCCTATTTTTTCTGTGCATTGCACTCTAATTGAAAATACACTAATTGAAAATACACTATAAACCTATTTATCAACCTTATGCAATATGTGCTTAAAAAATATCTTTTTGTCTGGCTTGATGGAGGTCATACACAACAGCATTTTCCGACCACTTGAATCCTGCAAAAGGTTTGGCCTTCTCCTGTGTCCAGCTCTCCCTCTCAATAATATATATAAGTAGAAATTATATCCTAAATCACAAACTTGTGTGTGATCTTGTATGTTACTGTACGAGATCACCTCTCTTATCTGCAGGTCTGTGGAGTGTTTGCAACTGTAAATCATCCCAAACAGTAAAGATCAGGCAGAAACATCTCTCCCATATAGATCTGCACTTACACACATTCACGAGCACAGGTGTGTCTTTACGTGTGCCTGCTCTCAGACCCCTTAATTACACACATTTTCTGTGTTTGCACGCTCAAACTCTGTCATGCTTTCTCATCTGTCCCTCCCCTGTTTTCTCACTACACAAATATAAATCAATACATGACAGCTGTTTTAAGGGCTTGAACCCTGTGGCTTTTGTTGGAAACGCATGCCTTTCTTTGTTTCTTTATTTCGTTAATGTTCTCTAAAGATTTGGATCAGCATTTCTAATTAGTAACAATTACTGTGATACATTCCAAACAGAATTTGTTAGTAAGTTCTTTTCTGTTCACATTAAACAGACCCTATTGTATACAGAATATACTGAGTACTACACAAGAGTCTTGTAAAACAGACTCTTGATTGAACGTTATAAGGCCACAGAAACACAACATGTGTCGAAAACGATGAAACAAAACTTGTTATAGTAATATCAGCTTTGGTTCAACCCAAGTGTCCCCTCATCCTCAGTGAAGATTTTTGGCAGGAGCTTGTACACACGCAAGCACAGTAAGTTCGCGCAGAGTTTATAAAACTCCCAGAATGCACCTCTCATATCCCACCTTTCTTTAATCAGATTAGTTATTGTTCAATATTTCTTCCACAAACTGGCAAACGTCATTCACACAAGGAAAAGACATTCGCTGTTACTTTCTCTTTCTCTCTCTCTCTCTCTTACAAACACACACACAGCAAAAGGACTTTTTGTTTTTGAGTTAATATTATATTGGTTATCAGGATGTTGGCAGAGGTTTAACCTCAGGAGGTAACACGACGATAATATCTAGTATTATGCTTGTTGGTGTAACTTAATTTGGCCTGTTTGATTGATTCAGATTAAATAATATCTTTTACTTGATGTAAACTAGTTAAACTTATTTTTCGTCAGCTTATCACATTTGTTTGGGTAACTTGACGGAATAGCGTAATCAGTCCAGAGCTTTACTAAATGCATGCATCTCAGTTAGATTCCATATATGTAAGACAATCAGCTGACTGAATGGTTGTAACAATGGGTGAGTTAAATCGGTAGTATAGAGTCTCCATAATGGTTAAGAGGTCGCTGAGTTTTCTAACGTGGCAGGCTTGGCATGAATGGCCATCAAGACAGGCACCAGGTCTATATAACAGGGTCTATCTTTAGCTTTAACCCACATCTAATTGGACAAAATAATATCCAATTGGCACCAAACTGACCACTGATTGGTCAGCACTGGCTGTAGAGGCAGTGAGCACCGTAAATAGGGCTGAATGGAGACGAAGAGAGGCAGAATGGGAGATTGTGTTAGTCAGACCGGCACCAGAGGGCCACAGAGAATGAGCGCAGACATACAATGTTTATACTGTAAATTACACATGGGCAAAAGAGAGAGAGGCAGAGTGAGAAAATGGCGGGAGAAAGAAAGGGAGAGAGTGTGTTGTGGATGCTCTCAGGGGAAAGTGGTCCCCCGTGCTGTGTTATTATTTAGCCATTGCGGTTTGTCTTCCTGCTGAATGTTTCTCTTCTAGCTCTCAATAAAATCACAGAACCCAAAAAACCTCTTCTTTGTGTCTACAGGGGTGATTATATACATAAACCCTAAAACCTAAAAAACCAGACCTCTTTCTCCCTCTCTCTAATGTATTTTCCACTTATAGCATGTCTCCTTCTCACAGTCACTGACTATGGCTCTTCACTGAACACTGAATAATAAGTCTCTATGGGCAGGCATCCACACAGACCACAAACCTGTTGACATTATTAGATTTGAAACAATATATGATTTACCATATTTATGAACATTTAGAAGTCAGAAGTCTCCTCAGAAGTCAGTTCCTGACATGTTTAAATATATTTCTGTAGACATTTCCAAAAAACACGGCCCTTACAACCCTAAAAATGTTTTTTTTTTTTTTTGATCCCGTGAGGGAAATTTGGTCTCTGCATTTATCCCAATCCGTGAATTAGTGAAACACACTCAGCACACAGTGAATGGCAGCACACACTAATCCCGACGCAGTGAGCTGCCTGCAACAACAGCGGCGCTCGGGGAGCAGTGAGGGGTTAGGTGCCTTGCTCAAGGGCACTTCAGCCGCTTTCTACTGGTCAGGGTTCGAACCGGCAACCCTCCGGTTACAAGTCCGAATCGCTAACCAGTAGGCCACGGCTGCCCCAAAAAACCTCATAAACCCTTTTTTTTTTGTCATAAACCCTAAAAACTATGCTTCTTGTGGTAACATCTATATTAATATTTTTATTTCACTAAAACCAATATGACTGAATTAACACGAATACATTAGTTTAAACCAGTAAAAGTCATTTTAAGGTTAGGTAGAAATACTGCCCTAATGTAACAACTTTATCTTATCAATTTGTGCACTTAGGTATAACCAGCTGGCAATTTTAGCTTGCAAAAAACGTTTCCATAACATTTGTCTTAAGTAACAAAATGTTTAAAATGTTATTTAGAAAGTCTTAGGAACATTCAAAACAAGACATTGTATTATCGTCATTCATTATAAGAACATTATTCAAACATTCAAACATTTTTTCAATTTTGTAATGTTTTAAAATGTTCCACTAAAAACTTAAGAATAACATTTCTAATATATATTAAAAATGTTTAAAAACATTCTACAAACGTTACTGCAAAAACGCTTTTGATAACTTTGAGAGAACGTTTTTGATAACTTTGACAGAACATTAGCCAACATTCTGAAAATGTTCCCTGTTAACTGGGTAGCCAAATAAAGCAAGAATCTAATTCTCAGAATGTAAGAGAACACACAAAACTTGGTGAAAATACACACATGCATTCTTATACAAACTGACAGGCCGTAACATGGCAGTCAAATCCAAGCAAAATACTAATTTTCAAAAGAGCTCAGTTTCTTCAGAACTGAAGCAATAATTAGGGAATCTAGATCGGCAGAGACACTATTTATAAGCCTGAGTCCCATTATAGCTGCAGCTAAATTCAATGCCATAGTGTCTTTCAACAAGTGTAAGTAAAAACACAAAGCGAGTGAGAGAGAGACAGAGACAGAGAGGGAAAGAGAGAGAACAATGTTGTAACTGAGGCGGTTTGTGGACTGATGATGACAGGTTGTGGCTTTAAGTATTACAGGAATGCTCTGCTGGTTGTCTGAGGGACAGTGGGCTGTTTTGAATGTGTGTGTAGGCATGTGCATGTTCGTACATGCAAACGTGTTTGTCTGCATGCATATTACTAAATGACAGGCACAAGCAACAAGGTCTTGCTTTAAACAGTGCTGTAATCATCCCCACAGAAACTGCATTTACAATTACTAAGTGAGACAACAAAACAGGGAGGAAGTGGTACAGAAAGAGGGACAGAGGAAACACATCATTTATAACGTACATAAGCATCCAATCTTCCTCAGAACTGTATCACAAATGATACATGACTAAACATACACAAACTCATAGGACAGTGACGTGGGATGTGAGTGTATCATACACTAAAGACAATATGATGATGTTAATAACATCTCCTAATAACATCAAGTGTTTATGTAGTTTAACTGGGAGAGCATTGTGTTAGCAGCGCAAAGGTTGTGGGTTTGATTCCCAGTGAACACATGTACTGATGACATGTGTAATCTAAATGCACGTCTCTTTAGACAAAAGAAGTCAGGTGAAGCCAATATCATATTTCCACTATTGTAATGTAACATGACAGGTATAATTTTTACTGTAGAGAATAATATAATGTTCATAAAGAAACGTTTTTGCCACCCTTTTGTCAAGTAAACAAACAGATTAGTTTTTTGAGACACGGAAATAAAGTAAAATTATTTATTTTCATATTAAAATTGTGTAAATATTTTAATCACAAATAATAATATATAGCAGCAAAAACAATCACATATTCTAATCGAGTACTAATTCTATAAAAATCTTTCTTTATTCTATCGCATTTAATTTACATTTGTTTGACGGATGCTTTCTCACCAAACCAAAAGTGCATGTATTGTTTTTGTAACATTTACTTCAGTTTAAACCTAAAAATAAAAGTCACGTTCTAAAAATAAATGTGGAGGGCCAAGAAAACAGTGATTCTTAAAACTGGACTATCGGTGGAATCTAAACCAGATCAGGGCGGAGCAGCATGTCAAGGCCACAAGAACAATGACAGCTTATGTCTGAAAGGAATGTTGGGAACGTAAAACATTCAACGTCTCCATTGCGCATTTATGACATCATTTTCCCCTCCTCCTATGGTGATGAGTGAGAAGGGGGGTTATAGTGCAGAACAAACAGGTGTACAGATGTATTATATACACACACGCACACTCTCTCTCTTTCTCTTGCTCTCTCTCTCTCTGGACTGTTGCTCTCATTCCCAACACAGCAAGGAAGTGTCATCAAAGTGCAAACATTTCAATAATTTCTAAACTATGTATGAATGTGAATTCACCAGAAAAGAGAGATAAACAAAGAGAGCTATGACCGACTGGTTTGTGCAGCTGACATTTTAAAGCATGGTGCTTATGTAGGTAAAATAAGTTTAAATACAAATAAAATTGAATTGCCTTGTTCCTCTCATCTACCAATGATTACTACTGTATCTAATAAACATAACAGCAAAATTTACAAAAAAGAAAAATCTGCACTATAAAGTTTATGCACCTGTAAAGTCTTTAAAGTTATCAATGACCAGCAGGGATCAGCTGGAGACATTTATCATCGTAAGCATGTGATATTGCCAAGATTAAACTTGGGAGTATTTATTAACACTCATTTTCTAAAAGTTCTGAGGTTAATCATAATAAAATCTCGGTCTCTGGAGTGCTGTGGTTATAAAAGAAAATAATCATGGTCTGCACCAAAATTTTCCCAGCTGGAAATATATTTTACTGAAAAAATGCTCTGAAACAAGTACTGAATAAATTAGTCTCATATATATGGGAAAGGGAGAGAGAGAGAGAGAGAGAGAGAGAGAGAGAGAGAAGAAGGGCAAGAGAGAGAGACTGTACATTAATTACAGTACATGTACGAACATGCACGCACACACACTCAGTCTTGTTTACTTCCGTACACTAAAACAAACACAAAAATGTGTATATACATGTGTATAAATAAAATACAACAAACATAAAACAAATTAAGACATAATAAAACATTAACAAGGGTTGTGTGTGTGTGTGTGTGTGTGTGCTGTGGTTTAAATATATGGTTTACAAGGCACAAATGTATACAATGAATGTAAACACAGTTTATGGCTCTAAAAAGTGTCAAAACTTACTTGTATGTTAACAAATAATTGTCAGAACATTTTCTGTGAGGGTTAGGTTTAGGGTTAGGAGAGGGTTTGTACAGTATATAAACCATTACATCTAAGGAGAGTTCTTATTAATCACATGTGTCAACGTGTGTGTGTGTATGGGCATGCAGGACAGGATGATGTCCACACTGCATACATTTAAAAAAAACAACCATTGTAAACTTTATGCTGCTCTATGTCATTTACTGCCCACTCCCCCTTAACATTTTCTCTCTTTGTTCCCCTCTTTCATAATTCTTGTCTTTATTCAGTTACCTGCCATGTTTTCTGATTAAGCACACACATTCAGTCTTATATTGACCTCTCTACACTACAACAAAGAACAAACATATATACATGTGTATGCGAATCATAAAACAGGACTGAGACTGAACGTGTGTGTGTGTGTGTGTGTGTGTGTGTGTGTGCATGCACTAGAGCATCAGAGGCAGTGCTGGGGAGATTTCTGCAGCAGTGTACTACAACAAATTTAATTCTCAACATCTGGCAGCTATCAAAGCTGTGTGTGGATGTGTATGTGTGATGTGGGGGCGTTGTTTCAGAATGCTGGATCTGCTGAGACCAGTGTGTGGCACTCGGAGACGCTCGATAGCATCTATAGATAACTACAGAAAAACTTTAGGCCAACGCTAATGTTCATTAATGAAGGGCTGTGTGATCCAGAGAGCAGCGTGTTTGATTTGAGTGTGAGCACTTGCGTATGTACGATTAATCAAAGGCTGTTCCAAAGAGTGCTCTCCTTACATCAGATTAAGACGAAGCTGTTTAATCAACAAAGCCATTACCACTAGGGCCGTGTGAGGTGAGACACACACACACACACACACACACACACACACAACAGAACAGAACAAAAAGGATTAGCATATTAAATGCAAAGGATGTGTGTGGGGTTATCTTCACATACATCTCAATAATCATGTAGGCTGAGCTCATGTTTGTGTGCGTCCCAAAGTCTGAGATTTACACCAGGAATGTGTCGACACTTGAGGTTTAGGTGTGTCCACCTCCCCTGCTACCTACAGTATATCCCACACACACTCAATACACTAATACATACACTATATACTACTGTCTTCAGCAGTGACTGAAGATAGAACTCTACAGAACTCATCTTGACTGGTAATGTGGCTGTGTTCACTGGGGGCATACTTACATACTGCATACTTTGACTACTTAGCTTGGTATTAAGACTTTACTGGGAATTAAGCGTATGACAGGAATTAAATCAGAACCAGTACCTTAACTCCCATTATTGAGTAATTGTCTTGAGAAATGCTCAGAAATGTGTTGAATGGACACCTGGAAGGATCAAAATCCTCTGAATCATACATAATAACCAAACTGTTATAACTCCACTGTATGATCTAAACAAGTCATGTAATCAGTGTCTCGATACAGTTCATCCTCCCTCTCTCTCTCTCTCTCTCTCTCTCTCTGTATGTCTTATGGGAGATGCTAGTCACTCATGAAGTCTGTTTTCTCAAGTTTTCTCAGTTTTAGTCTTTTTAATCTTTAGCTTTGTTGCACTGTTTGTATGTAATATGTACTATTAAAGAATTCTTCAGAGTTAGAAGAAAGATGAACCAGACCGGCACGTATACACATACAAACGCACATTCAAGAATATATGTTATTTTTGATCAGAAAACATGGCAAGTAACAGAAAAAGACAAGAATTATGAAAGAGGGGAAGAGAGAAAAATCTTAAAGGGGAGTGGGTTGCACATGCAATGTAATGCCATTCGCATGCTTTACATTGAACTTACTGACAGCCTAGGCAGAACAGCAGACATACACACACACATATACCCAAATATACATACACGCATACGCATATATGACCTTTGTCAGCATTGTGACTTTTAACATCACACCTTGGGGCTCACCCCGGTCTAAAACCTCTGTGTGTCTATCTCCAGCACAGTGTCAGCACTGCGTTTTGTTTCTTGTTTTTGTAGGGGACAAAGGGACAGAACCCAAAAACAGTTGAAGAACCTTCAACAAGCACGCACACATTAAAAATAGAAAAGGATACAAAACAAAACAAAACACACCAAGTCCCAAGAATCATCTAGACATTCTGTGGCCAGGCTAAAGTTATTTGTCCCAAGTCAAGCTTTGAAATATTTCATGTCAGCTTATGAACAGTTCTTCTGAGATCAAGTAAACAGCGCAGAGAGAGAATGTTGCTGTTTCTCTTCCTCCACTTCCTTTTGTTTGATTAGACAAACATAAAAACAGCGGGGTATGTAAACATGCACTACGCTAAAGCGGAGGATGAGTTTACAAGACTCAAGAGGTGGGAAATGATGCTGATCAACTCTGTTCTGAGGAGAAAGAGAGCAAGAGAACACGCACATTGTTCTGGACAGAGAAATGACACCTACAGGCTACAGATGCTCTGTATGGACTGTGGTGACCTGTGTGAAACCACTCTCTGGGTGAGATGCTTGAGGTTTCTCTGCAGGAGCCACTGCACAACGTGTGACTCACTTCATGTGAAAGCCACTCTGGGTTACATGTGTAGCTGAAGCGAGTGAGACCTTCAACCAAGCTTTTAAAGAAAGCATAATCGAAATACTGAGGAGACTAGCTCCATAACGGATTTTTTCTAACGGAAAATCAGATTCAAATCCAGCACGGCAGATTCAAGAAGCAGTTATTGTCACTTGTTGGGGAATGATGTGGTGGTTTCCATAAAACAGTCGGACAGGGTTATGAAAACTACATGCAGGCATGTGGCATATTGAGAGAACAGCAGATTGTAGAGCTGAATACAAGAGACAAGAGAGAGAGAGAGAGAGAGAGAGAGAGAGAGAGAAAGAGAAAACAAGTTCTAATTCCATATATCCATCATACAAAATGGACGTCCCTAAAATAACATACCTAGCCCCAGAGAAGGTTATTTTCAGTATGATTTTGGTGGCTAACACCCTAACTGAAGCGGACCACCATCAGAGCTCAGTTGCATTCTGTTTTCCCAAAACATTCCAAGCATTGAAAAGAAAAGCGGAAAGAAAAGAATAATCAGAAGTATTGTGGTTTGTGTCAGCAAGGATGACCAGAACCTAAAACATCTTGTAAGAATAATAGTCATAAACTAAAAAAAGCGAATGAAAAGTGTTGGAACAGCTTTTGTTAGAGCGCTGTAAATTCCATACCCTGTTCTGAGCCATGGTGGTGAGAGAGAGCAGAGATGCTATTCCCCTCTCTGTTGTCCTGGGGGTCTAACATGCACTCGAGCATACACACACACACACACAAACACACACAGAACTACAGGGAAAAGTAAAATCCAGATTGTACACGGCTGTGCGGTTGTGGTCAGTATATGCTTGGACAGGAGCGATGCGGCTGTAAGCATACACATATGCATGTCCACATCATTCCTTTATCTCTGTTTCTTTTCTGTTTTAATCTGGTTCTCCCCTTCACACATACTCACAAAACATACTCACACACCCCAAAACACACACACACACACACACACATCAGCCCCATGCCAAAGGCAAACTGTGAAACACCAGCATCCACAAACCTCTCCAAGTGGGGAAAATCCACACACCAGATTTCAACAGCTTTAATACTGAGCGAATAAACAAGATGAATGCTGCATTTGGTCTTTTTTAATTCCTCTCTTGTCTTTACACCCCACCTCCATTCCCTCTTACTCTTCTCTTTAGAGACAGAGAGAAAAAATAAAAAATAGCCAAGAGCTGAAACAATGGTTGAGCGGTCCAAAACTTTCCTGGCTTAAAACAATACCATCAATCAAAGCAAGCACACAGAACAAACACACACATTTATTAAGAGGAGCTCTCCAGCGCATGAACGCTTTAACTCTTTATGGTCGGACACACATGCACAGGAAGTTCCTAATTGTTTTATGTGCGGGGGGGAGACAGCCTATACAGATACATGACTTTTCACAATGTGGCAATTAACATGTTTATACTGTGTTCCGAAGCAAGTTAACCAAATGCTCTGTTCATACCAGATCTTCATCTTAGCTCCAAGCAAGTAGAATTTCCAGTCTAGAGAAAAGAAAGAGTTCATGCATACATGTATACTAAACTAAATGGGCCAGCGAAGACTTTTGTCCCAGGTCAACTGGCTGTGATCCATAGCAGAGTTTATAGCAACTTAATGTGCTTATAATTTCACAAAATAAGAAGAATATTAGGTCACAGATAGGCGAACAGTACGTAAAACTGTTTAGATTAGGAACAGTCCTAAATCAGCTTCCAAGCTGTTGATTATTGTTTATTTTGTACATTTCTGCCTTTCAAACATTCTTTGCAACCTTGTTAACTATAACATTTTATGTTGTGACAAAACGTATTAGAATCAACAGTAAACAATGCCAAACGTAAAACTGAGAAAAATGATTCAAAGTGTCCAGCCAAGTGCGCCATTCATAACGTTAAAGACTTTATTTAATCTCACCTTGTATTCAACAGCTTTACATTTCTAATCAAGCAAGTGCAAGTGGTTAAAACACACAATTTTAAACATAGGTCCATAATGGTACCACAATATATGGCAACAATAATTAAAAAATGATGTTTAGTACTTTGTTGGATAACTTTGGCATGCAATAATTGCTTGAAGTCAACATGTTTCTTTCATTTCATCCAGTTCATTTAACTTCTCAGTTTACTTGCCATTAGCAGTTGTCATTAGCATCGTCCCACTGAATATAAGTAAACCAGTAAACACCATGTCCCAAAACATAGAGAGCTCAAATATACAGTGTATATACATGCAGAACCTTCAAGAATATTTTGGGATAAAGACACTTTTCACTTGTTCACCTTCAACATTATTCATATGTTTATGAATTCATATGTTTATGTCATATCCTGTATTGTACCATAAATACAAATATAGTGATTACTGTACGTGGTTGTCGCAGTCAAATTAGAGTTAGTGTTGACAACAGATACCATTAGATAGCCTTGTCAAAAAGAAATGTCTCTATTTAAAATAAACACCCACATACACAATCAAATGACTTTGAACACAAAGACCACCAGCACTGTGGTCACCTCTGTTTTCATTTCAAGACTCACAGTACAAAACTGTCCTAGGAAAATTTTGTAGACCACAATCTTGGTTGATTCCTGTAGCACAACCGCAGAGCAACACTAATGATATGTACACCACAAATACAGTGAGTCATTCTGAATTATAACATCTGCTAAATACAATGTAAATATAAAAGCAGAAACGTCCACAGATGAAACCGAGGTGTTATCTAAACAATACAATATCTTCTGGAATTTGCAACAAAATAAAGAATCTTCAAGTTAGAATGTTTTGCTTTTTTTAATAAGCTTGTTTTTGTTAACTTGTAAGCTGTACATTTTATGCTAAATATCTATTGAATCCAGTGTGGTTTCTATCAACATTGTTTGACAAACTGGACAGAAAAGCACCCAATAAGCCAATAACCCAGTAAGATAACGCCTCAGATCCCTTGTCTTGTATTGACTGTTTACTGTCGTGCCTGCAGACAGGAAGAACAAAGCAAAGTTCAGTGACCTCAGTAGTGTCAAACTCAACCTTAGCCATTGGTTGTTGTCACAAATTCTGTCAAGTTATAATCAAGATTGCGCGTCAGTTTAAACAGGTAACCTGCAAATCAGAGAGTTGATAGAAGTTTCTTATTCTATGTTCTTTCTGTATTCTTTCATAAGTTTCTTGTTCTTAGTACTGACCTCAGGACACACACCCTGCTAGGTAAACAGTCTACAAGCTCCACAGCCCAGCTGGGTGGTTTTACGAATTTGATTATTATCAAAAAACAAAAGTATTTTAACATCTGGTATGTTCATCTCACATTCACAGTCCTTTCCAAGCAAGAGCGTTGAACTGATTTATCTTGACGATCTTTCCTCGCTAGTCCCTTTATTTTTTATGCCAAACTGTTTATGTGGATGGTTGTTAGCATGCATGTGTGTTTGTTTTTAATTAACAACAAACATTATGACTCAAAAATCACTGAAAAACATATTGCCACTGTAAAGACCCAGAGGTTAAAGAGGTTGACTGGTGTCATAAAGTGCCCCCAAGTCTAAACTCATGCTATCACTGCCTCCCTCTGTCTCTGCTCATACATGAGAGTGAGTTGTGGGATGCAATTTTTAACAGCATTCAGCATTCCCCTGCTCAAACTGAGCGTGGATCTGCCTTTTTCCTCCATCTTTCTGCTGAGTAAAGCACGAGCAGGCATCTCACTGCCCCCATGCTGGGTGCAGAGCATAGAAAACATCCAGAGCCCACGTGCCTCAGTTAGAATCCTGTTCCGATTACCAGTCCATAGTCCAAACCCCATGAAATCCCAGAGGCTAAGTGCACAAAGCTACATAAAACTGGGGCAGAATGTGGTCAGAAGCGGCGCTAACTGGGTTCGTTAGGAGCGATTATGTGTGAGGGGGCTCTGACACCTCAGCGTGCCTGGGAGAGGACCCTCTGGATGTACAGGATTGTGGTGGAGTTTGATTTCGGAAAGAGGGGAGACCTACTCGTGTAGAAAGAAACACTCGGTGACTGCCAGGCATGAGAAAGCTGAGGCTTAAAGAGCTAGATGGCTTTGAAATGCTCTTTTTAAATAAGACTCAATCCTCACACATGTGAAATCCGAGCTCTCTCTCCTAAAGCTTCTGGATCTCAAAGCAACAGTTGGAAGCTGGCTGCACTGGCACCATATCTGGAAGTCTGTCGGGTTTATGTAAAAAACAACAACTAATAATTTGATGACGAGTTTGAAAGCCACCATCCTAAACGTATATATAATCAGTTAGAGCATGTACATAGACTGCCTTGTTTGAGGTATGGATTCATACCAAAGGCCTGTTTTGAAATACAACGAGTGCTTTTTAGAAATCCTGTAGATACAATAAAGGCTTAAAGTAACTTACTTTAAAGGGATCTGTCTGATCTGATGTATTATTTATGAATAAAACTATAGTGAACTGACATCCTAAGAAAGCATAGCATATGAATGTTCTCTAGAAGAGCAAGGCATAAGAGAAAGACCGATGCAAATGGAAATAAAGTTCTTTATATTCTACATCTACTGATGGTTATATAGATTACAGCAAAACAGAACTTACCAAGAAAAACTACAATATTAAAAAAGGTAAATATTTGTCAAAGAGGCAGATCATGAACCAAAATGGAGAATAAAACGAAGTGCTAAAAGCTAAAGCTAACTGCTACAAAATCTCAGAAAGTAACATAAAGCTACTAAATCTCTATTGCAAGTGTGCTGATGTCAAAAGATTGACCTCATTCATATGAAATTCTAATTTGTGTCTGATTGAAACTGTGTATCCTGAGGGACAGCTCTGCTTTCAGTCCAAAACAGCAGAATCCTCATTGACCGCAAAAAAGCTCCTCAGATCATTTCACTCAGAAACGACATGTGGAACTTCTCAGCCATCATCCACAGTCTTATAGACCCCCCAGGTACACTCACACAAACCCACAGAAAACACACACGTGAGAAAAAGGGGCTGTAAAAAGCAAGAGGGAGAGAAAAATAAGGGGATCCAAACCACATGTCAATTCAGTGCAACTGTAAAGGCTCTGATAGGAACTATAATTCATGTTAGAGGAACATTGTGGAACCACTCACAGACGCAAATCCTGGGAGGAACACTGATTCATATCATGTGTCCATACAACACTTCAGTTCAGTAACAAGCTATCCTAAAAAATTTCCCAAACGCTTCTGTCACTCAAATATATCAAAGAGAGGTAAACTTTAAAATCGCTGCAGTGGCTTCATAAACTGTAGTTACATTTTGGCATTAGATACGCCACTATAGACGAGAATTTGTACCTATCAGATAAAGCAATCAGCCATTGGAAACTATCCTCATATCCAAACAACTACGTGACCTCAGAAGTCTTTCATCTTTTTTGCTCTTAGCAGCTGACACACACATTAAATTCTTTCAGTATGATCCAAACACTAAACAAAAACACCATCGCTATTAATTTCATATGGTCTTTGAAGCTCACCAGACAAAACGTACACAGCAACACAAAAAATTACAGTGCCATCAGAATGAACACACCAGAGCATGCAGGTGATTGCGGGGAAAAAAGATACAAATGTTGTGTTAACTGTTATGTGAATCTGATAAAAAGTTTTACGTTTTAAATAAGCCAACAAAATGAAAAAATAATAATAACCACATCACGAGGTCCCTGAGTGTGTATCTTTCTATCGGGCTGCAGACCTGAACAACAGGGCAGGACATAAAAAGAGTTCCACACAGCTATGGTGCATGTCACAGCCAAGAGCTGTCCGCTGAAAACCACGAGCGATGCTATCACACCTACACACGGCACGTTACCATGAAAGAAGTAAAAACAAAACAGTTACAAAAGCGAAAAACAAAAATCACTCTATGTTAGAGTACTGCCTTCTGCACTGTATTGTATTTTTTATTTGACATGTAAAGAAAATGCATATTTACACAGGCAATATCCAATATGTATCTCTTTTAAACTTTATACACACTAAGACTGGGGTGACCGGATGTGGGTAAAGTAACTGAACACTGATGTAAGTACGTCACTGATAAATTGTTGTATCACATTATTCTTAACAGTTAAGCGATTCCCAGAAATTGACCTTTAAAACCTACAGATCTAAAAAATCTTACACATTTAAAATAGTACAACACCCCAGAGATCTTGTGTTTAAATCTACACCACTGTCTCTAACACAACCTAATATGCAATTAGAATGCTTTTACGATAATGAATGGTGCGATTTTGTTTCTGCTGCAATAACAAATATATCTTTCAGCTAATTCAATATCAGAGACGAGACCTCAGACACCAATCTAGTCTGAACTCTGTCCAGTTTCTGATGCTGTTGTGTGCTAACCAACATGTTAATTTGTAAAACTAACACTGTTCCAACAGGTCTGTGTGTTCTGGGTGTGTGTGATGCTCTGACAAAGAATGAGGCTGTGGCTGCCAAAATATAACAGCCCATGCAGACAGGTGGAAAATAAACAACCTGTTCTCTTTTTGTGATATGAGAGAAAGACAGCAGGAGAGAAACAGTGTGAGAGAGAGGCAGAGACAGACATGAGGTGCTGCTATAGAATTGTAAATAGTTCTTGCGTTTTGTTTGTAGTGTTACAAGTTGCTTTGTTTGACATTTTTGAAAATCCCAAAACTACAATTTGGTTTTGTGTTCTCAGACTTTTAAATTTAAATATCATCTAACATAAACTGAACATATAGTGCTTTAAAAAAGATTTTTAGAGAAAAAAATTGTAATTAAATGAAAATGGCAAGTTAAAACAGCTATCAGAAAGTAAAGACAGAAGTACTTTGATAATGGAACCAGCTGTTGTTCTACCCAATTCAATGTTCATTGTTTAAATTCAAAACATTTTCAAGTGGTCTCTTGGTACATACTTAGGGTTTAGGGTGACTAAATTTAAAATATTTATCTTTAAAACATATCATTGTTTTTGCTCTATGTTTAGTGCTTTGGCAGCAATGTGAACTGCTAAGACATTTAGGCAAAAATGATTGTCATAATTTAGCAAAGATTAGCAGGATGAAAATAATTATTCATGATGGGGCAGTGTGGTATAGCAGATCTGGCCCTGTGAGGCCTCTGACCATCAGCATACCAAATTACAGTAATCCTTCCCCGTTGACAGCTTGTTTAATGTAGTTATGTAGTTATGTGGTGTGACCCTTGTGATGGTCATCATTCACATTCATCACCATCTATCATTTACAAAATGAAATAGAAAGAAAGAAAGAATAGCCTCATTTAATTGCAGTGAGGTATGAACTGAAAATGAGAGTGAGCAGAGCTCCTCAACAGGGCAAGAAAACAAGCCAGGCGTAAATGAGACATAAAGCAAAACAACAAATGAGAGCGTGCTGAAAAATATTACCCAAATAACTTAAGAATGCATCGATCCCTGTTTTTCCGTAATCAATCTTCAGCTAACATTGAAACAACTAAAGCATTCATTTCATTCATAAAGAGAAGACTGAGAGAGGCCGAAAGGAACAGTCAGATTTAGAGTCATATTTTTTTCTGGAGTTTAACCTTTTTTCGTTGTCTTGGCAACTGTCAAGTCCAGGTTCCAGGCTTCTAACGACCATCCCTAAGCAAACAAACAGTGATATACTTCCTTCTGTTTCACTGGGCTCAGATTTTTGTGGGGTATATTTATTATTGCGCCCAGAAGGACATTTCTGGGCCTGCTGGCAGATGGTGAAAGGACTGTACAGGGACTTAGTTTTAAATCATATTGCTACTAAAGGTAGTTGACTACACCAAGAACTCAACTTCAAATATGAAAGTGAATATGCATATCTGACTTGAAGGACAGAATCTGAATCATGGACAATGGTTTTGTGTGTACTGAGCTTTTATTCACCAGCACATAGTCCAATGCGTGGCAAAAGTCAGTTTTCAAATTGTTTTCAGACACAAATAGGAGGATTTTATTATGACCTATTTTGATCAAACACATACTCGAACACACATATTCACTTGTATTTAATTTCTTGTGCTTGTTTATTTTATATTTTACATGTCCTCAGCTTATGATAAGATACTAAATATGCACAGTAAATCAATACTAAATGTATTTATATATATATTTTTATATTTTACATTTATTATCAACAAAGCTCTGGAAAGCTGTGACAAAAGAATACCGAATGTTTAGAGTGTGTAAGGCTGGTTTGTCTGCAGTCACAGTAATTGTGCCGAATTTTTACACATTTGTTTTTACGTGCTGGGCTTCTTTCTTGCTCTTGTAATTTTCAGCTGATAACTCTTCAAACATTCTCTTACTTCAAAAAAAGACTTCAAAAAACAACCCCGGCAAAAGAATTTGTAATTTCGAAACAAAGCGAACGTGAAACACAGCTGCACAAAACTACGTATTAGACCCACTTCAAGTCAAGTTAGATTTGGCCTCTCTTGAACGTTTCAGTGCTGGACAGAAAGAAGACAAAAGTGAGTCATTGAAGAATTCTCACAGCTACAGGACATAAGATGGCAAAGGAAGCGTCCACGCTTGAGCGTGATGCTTTAATATCTTCCCTCAGGAGAGGAGAAAAGTCATCTAACAGATCTATGGACATTAACACACGTTTTCTGAACTAGCTTCTGAAGTACCATATGTCTGTGGTCTCTTACACAGCAATGGGAATTCATACATTAAATATACAGTATATGACTGTTAACATGACCAATTAAATAATTGAAAGATATTTATCATTTATAAAAAAATGAAGCCCTGCTACAATAAAGCCAAACTAAGTTCCAAAAATTGTATTGTTTATTTTTGTAATTTTGACTGCGTCTGAAATCACATTCTGTGACAATACATACTGAACTGAAATAAGTACCTACTTAATGACTGTTAAAACAGTACGTTCTCTATAGTATGTGTTGGTGCAGTAGGCATACATTCTGAACATACTACATCCGCCATGTTTTCATTGTCATGTGACCCGTATGTTAATTCACATATGATGTGCCAACAACAGCGAAAAATCACCCAAGTGTTGTTAAACAAGTGCAAGTTAACCACAAGGTGTACATTTCTTGGTACCTAACATCACTTACATTGAAAACATTGAAAACTCGCTGGAAGCAGTAGACCATCCGGGTATTTCTCGCCTACTGTTTTTTTGTATACTGAGGTTTCGAACATGCATACCGATTTTTGTGTACTACGTAGCATGGAAGTAGGCGATTTAGTACGCAGGGAACAATTGTGTTAACGTCATATCAATCTCTTTGTATAAATGGCTGCTGATCACATCTTACTTTTAAAATAATGAGTTGAGTTGCCAGACCCCAGCATAGTATATTTTGTTCATGTTATGTTATTTTGCCATAAAGTTTGATGAATCTCATAAATGTCACCACAAGCATCAGGATGTTCCCAATCGCATTAAACTGAATAATACTGGCTGGATTTAGAGGGTGTTTATTGTCTTTGGCCCCAACTTGGCATACTCTAGCATGATGGAGTCAAAAGCAGATCATTCACAGGTGAAACTGAATGAAGAAAAAAGCTGGCCACAGAACAGAGTTGGCAAGCGAGTACGAGTGAGACACAAATAGTTGACCTAACTGATATGCATGAACCTGGCCCGAACACATTCCTCATGTGCCATCATTCTATTTGTAACAGCGATTTGGAAAATGTATTGTTACATTGATTTAATCATATTGAAGCTGATTATGTGAAAACATGGCATGTGACAACAATGGAGTGTAACGTGTGTATACAGGTCAGGCCCAACTAACAATTTTAAGTTTTTCAAATTGAAGTTTGAGGAAAGTTTAAAACGCCCAGTTGTTTAGATGTTGTATTGACATTAGTGATTGGTTATAAGAACGTTTTTTTAAATTCTGTAACACGTTTAAAGTGTTCCACTAACAACTTAAGAATCACGCTTTTATATTTATGATATATAATATTACAAAGTTGTACTAACATTATTGCAAGAATTTTATAGCTTTGAGGAAACGTTCACAGAACGTTAGCCAATGTTCTGAGAATGTTCCCTGTTAGCTGGGGAGGGACTGTGGTTCTATCTTTTAAAGCCTACTCAAGAAATAAATATATCAGCCCCACAAAATCTGATTTGCAGATAATTCGATCAATTCGGAGCGCAGGGCAGAGGCATTAATCAATGAGAGATACTCACCAAAGGAGAAGATCCTTATCAGTGACTTGATCAGACAACTGAGTAAGATTTACTTACGGAGAGTATCTTACGTGAACGCTATAAAAATGCAGCAACTCACTTTAAACATTTAGCACTCAGCATGGTTGTCCCGACTCACTGTCACACTCTTTGAGTCTATGTTAATTGTGCAGCTCTAAGACCCTTAAATTAAATAGGATCTTCGATGTAAACATGTAAATCTAATGTAAACAGCTCAACAAATTCGTACAATTTGGGCTTATTAAAATCAAACGGCTTGCGAGCGCCACCTATCGATGCACACCGTATGTTTATTGCCCCCAATGAAAGCGTCATAAGCAATTAACATAATCTCTGAAAATAGGCAGATAGGTCTACTTGAAAATGTAATTATGCTAAACCCAAGGAAAGGAGATGGAAATATAATCGAAATATAGACGTACAGAGAATATTAACCAGTAACAGTATCGATGGCGTTCAAAAGCTGCTCATAGCTCAAAATCAGATTGCAACGGACGAGACATGTGTAAGACAATGTTTTTAATTCATTATTCTTGGCATATATATATTTATATATATATATATATATTTATATATAATGTTCATTTTAAAACAGAAACGTATTTAACATTTTCATAACATTTTCAATATGCCGTTTGTTTAAAAAGTGCTTCCTCTTCCTTGCTTGTGTATTTCTCTCCAAATGTTCAGTCGGTGATGACGATAAAGGAAAAATCAAAAGGCACTGAAACTTTTCTCTGTTCGAGTGGTTTTGTAGACAGAAGAAGAAATAAACAGTTCACATGAAATGCACGCACAGAGCAAAACTGACTTCACTGCAAAATCAGTGAGAAAGCACACGGTGATCTCCCGCCGTGATCATTCGAATGACAGCACAAGACATTGCATAGAGATATGCACCTTTTCACATTTTTATCAATCATATTGCATAAATACAAAGCATTTACTGTATAAAGCGTACACTGACAGGCATTTTACAGATCAGTACCCGAATCATGGCAAATATGTTCACAATGCGATGTGCTTCACCAGGCCGCATTTTCACGTCATAGTGCATACAGTCTGCGTTATGAATGAATGACATAATAGCCTAATACAGTAAAAACGAGGCGTTCCAGTCCTATGCTTTGGCATTTGGTTTATTGCCGTCCATAAACAACGCCACTCACACCCCCTGAAAAATGATTCTATCAACAATATCATAGTGAACGTTACGCAGCAACAGGTGTAGAACTTGGAAGGGCAAGAAAATGTGTTTTCACTGCGTCTTGCTTTATAAAGAGTTGTTCATTTGTAGTTCGTATATAAACCAGGGAGCAGGGCGCAAAAGGAGGGGGTATGTAGACAGGTAACTTAACATTAAAATAGATACGGTGAGATCATGCCCATTAGCTGCACTGATATGATTCGCGTAGCTAACACACATTCTTAAAAGGACCAGACCTACAACAACCATTCAGTCCATAGTTCAGATGTGTGAGATGAGCTTATCGTTTTGTACAAAAGGCACATGTATACCGCAGCTGCCTGGCTCCTATGAAAACAGTTTCTGAATCGGTCAGCGTTATCCAGCAGACGTATCACCCAAACTTCTGAAGTCCAGCACACTCCGCTTTCGGTCTCGCTAGGCGCAGTTGCCCATGGCTTTAACAAACGATCCGTCGGGAAGCTGCCTGAAGATGCCCCGTAACGTCTCCAGTTCTCGTGTGAGGTGTTCCACTCTCTTGCGCAGTCTCTCGTTATCCGTCGACAGCTCGATCACTTTTTGTTGGGTCTCCACGTTGCGCATTTTCGCCTTGTCCCGGCTCTTGCGCACAGCTACGTTGTTGCGCTCCCTCCTAAGCCGATACTCAACGCTGTTTTTGTCGACGTGTTTTTTTGCTTTCCCCCGCTCGCCAAGTTTCATTGAGCCCCCCGGTAAGTGGTTGTGTTGATGGTGAGGGCTGGGGACGGGCGTCGGGGGAGGCGTGGGATGTCCCGGTTGGAGATGCATGGTGGTTTGCGCACAGTGCGCAATCTGATGCTGAAGGTAAGACAAATGCGGCGGGTGGTGTTGAGAGTGGTGGTATGTCGGTGGCATCGAGTGGCCGAGCTCATCTTCCTCCCGGGGCTCTTGTTTAATGGCTACAGGTCTCATGCGTGCCGGATTGTCGTAGATAGGTTCCAGTTTGGATGAATCCATATAGTTGTTCAGACAGCCGTACATCTGTTGGGCCCCTGGTGTACCATTGGCGCCGTGGGGGTAATCGTAGTCTCCGCTCGCCAGCTTGAGTTTGTCTTGTCTGGAGTTGCTATGGAATAAATCAGCCAGGAACTCGTCGTTGAAGGCAGAAGGGTCGATGTACGCACTGATGTCGATTGAGTTCTCGTTCTCACAGATTTCGCTCAGGTCTCCAGTAGCGGCAGTGTCTTTGTAGATATAGGCGTTTTGCTGACTTTGTACAAGGCTGGTCATCAGTGGTCGTGGGGCGACCTCGTAAAGGTGTGCTTGCTCCATGGGGTATCTAAAACCGGCCAGACATGGTGAAGAGCTCCGGGAATCCAGCTTGCCCGCAGTACCGGAGAAAGCCGCGCTGGCTCGATGTTCTTGGAACAGACAAACTTTCAGCCGGTCGTGGCTATGTACTTGGCCGTTTAGTGAATGCGAGTTAAAGGCTGAAACACGAAACGGGATCTTCTTTAAGACGACACTTACACCCTCAGCGTGTGAGCTTCACATCTGTCAAATAGTTTTCTGAGGGCACTTATATACGCGTTTGAGTGAGTTTGGAGGGCGGGTGTGCTCTGGGTCCTAATGCTTCTGGACGCTGCTGTACGTGAACGCTCAAACGCTTTTACGGTTAATACAAATGCCATTATTACTGAATTACAGTTAACTATTAAATGTTGTTTTATGTATTTAATATACGTCAATAAAATGTGATAATGTGTTTGTCTTTAGATTGTATCAAGGTGAATAAAAAAACATGCCTTTAATTTATGAGTAATGCGGGATAGACGTTTATATAGAGGATGTTACATGTTTAAATGTCAGGTAATTAAGATATTTATTTAAAACATTTACGGTATCTTGGCAATTAAAGTGCCTGGTTTGGTTAATAATCTTATTTTAAATTCTGAAGTCCTGAAGTCTTATTTTAAATTCTGATACGGCTACAGGTTACAATGGCAAAACGTTTACGCGAAAGACTGTCACTCACAACAGAATAAACGTATGCATACAAATGAATAAAGTCCAGCAATCGCGCAACAGAAGAAAGAATATATCTACTGAACTAGTCTGCAGCGGCCGCCTGAAACTCTCTTCTTTTGCCTCTTTTAATAAAAGCATCATTATACTATATAACAGGAGAAATTGTTTTGATAAATTGCCTAAAGCGATTTCGCGCCTATACAGGCAAAATAGTTGTTATAAAACTAGCAAACAGAATGTGAAAAGATACCGTTAAATTGCATGTTTGAGAGTCAGAAACTTTGATTTATAGCTGTCAATTGTCGTACTCCGAAAATACATGATTTTGTGTTGCTAAACTTTGTGATCTGATTTTTTTCTTTTTTCACTTTTTAGGGTCTTTTGTGTATACCAAGGCAGGTTTGTGTATGTTAGTAAAAAAAATTTTTACCATTCATCATTTCCTAGATACTTTGGAGAATTTTGGACACAACAATCTGAGTATGTAGTCTTTGCCAAAACAAACAGAGCAGCACACGTCTCACCTAGTGCAAGCCGAAGAACGCAACAGCCTCACAGTGTACGCTGAAGTTGAAGCGCTTATCCGGGCTAATCAGTGCGTGCGCAGTCTGGGAGCTCCCTCTATTGTCTCAGCGCGCGCCTGGCACGTACCACTGTCAAGTATGAGGCGACAGAGGATACGGAATGTAGCCAGCAGCAGATATTAAAAGTTATACATTATTTTTTTTCTGCTGGTTTGTTTTGGTCTGCTCTGTTTTTACTCCGTATCTCATAATTCTAAGTTTATTGGCGTTATGTAGTGGGTTATGTCAAGTAAATGTAGTGGGTTGTGTCTCAAGTACTCTCCATACAAGAAAGGGGAATAATTTAATTGGGTAGGCAACATAAAATTGACAAACGTGTTACAAAAATAAAAACTATAATAATACTATCAAAAAAAAGATTTTTTTTATTAGATTATAGCTACCATTTATTTAATTTGGCTATTTTTTCCAATTAAACGATCCTAATATTATACTGCTTTTATTTTGTGTTTTAAAACATACAATTACGAAGATTCATTTCCCCAACACTAATAAGAAATTACCTTGTTTAGTATTCGTGAATGATCTCATGTCTTATCGCATGGAAACGCCCTAAACAGACAGTTGCAGTCTGATTTGTTTAGCGATATGTCAGTCAAATGTGTATTTCGTCACCTCTCCCCACTGTGTGATTTGATTGGTTAGGAGAGCAGATTTCCCTACATGGTCAAAAGATTTCGCAATACTCCCAAGCGCTGCTTTACCAAACAATAACACCTCATCCTGCGCTTATTTCCCGTATACAAAAAGGATATTATTCTTTATTAACTCAAGTGAATGATCTTTAAGCCTTCAAGGTAAGTTGTTTGGGAGATAAATTACCTATATAGAATGTCGAGTTAAATATTTTTACCAATGAAAGGGTGCCTCGCTAACTGAGATGATCCTTTCCTGCTTACCCAATTCCTAAAAGCTTTAACTTCTTGATTTGAGACCAGCGAGAACGTCATTATTCACGATCGTTATCCTTAAATCAATCAATATTTGTTGAAAGCCGTCTGTGTGTGCTTTCAGTTGATATTGTTAGACGCCTGACGTCATTGGCAGAAATGTGCCAGCGAATTAGCCAGCCTGCTAACTCGCAGCGGATCCCAGTAGCTACCGATGTATGTAAACCGATCTGATGTACTATTTGTGTCAGAATTGTGTTTTAACGTGGTCCAAGACGGTTGCTCAAATGCTGCTTTATTAGATTTAAATAGCTTGCTGCCATCTTGAATGTAGGTATGTTTTTGTTGAGGCAGCTAACAAAGCGGTATTCCCCTTCATTCCCACATAGTTCCGTGTATGATGTAACTAACCACCCATGGTTCATAACAACATACAAACGCTTTCACGTTTTATAAAATAGTCTCAGATAAACTTTCACTAAGGTAATTGTTACGTCATTATTTCGTGTTAGTTTAAAATGTTAACTTTTCTCGGATAAGTTCTGCATGACTTTGGAGTTTCCCTTATCCCGTGGTACAAAGGAGCGGGTGGGAGGACGTGCGATGATGCAACCGCGGGCAACACTTGATCTTGCACTCATAGGAAAGAAAATCTGCCACATATGCACATTGACATGGATTACGGCAACATAATGCTAACGGATGAGAACGAGTGGTTGACCCGACTGTTGCAGCATTTTGCTGAAATAATGCGTTTTGCGTTAAGCATTTGTTCAGGTGGGGATTGCGTGGCATCAGATTATGCAGAAGTGTACCATCCGATAAAAAATGGTGCTAATGTGTGTAAAGTGTTTTGTCTAACTTCTTGTTTGTGAACCTGTCTGCCATTAGGCTACACTTTGTGGCATTCAGCTTTGCGTAAGCCTCATCTAATCAACCCCAGCGCTGTGAAGACCGACAACATAGGTCGGAGAGGGTGAGAGAAAGTGTCAAACAGTGGAAGTGGATCCAAATGAGCAAGCAGCTGCAGCAGAAGATATCCAACACAGATCAGAACGGCGTCAGTGTCATACAGAATCAGCCTCATAATAGTGCCGTGAACCCCACAAGCACAGCAGGACTGCAGCAGGTATACATACAAAGAGTTAATGCACTCATGTCTATTTATAAATATTCATATAATATTCATGACTCATGCAAAAGAGTGACCACACACTGTGTTTCACTTTGCATTGTCCAAACCACAGTAAGTAAGCAGTAAACGATGCATCCATGTAAAGGTTAAAGAATAAACAAAATGTGTTTATAATATTTGCAAAATATACATATTACACATATTAGTCTTCTATTCAGAGTGCCGTACTGCACTGAACTAATAATGTACTGATATACTTAAAGTAACCAAGTATAAAATTGTTGAATTCTGGCAGGTTCCTCAGTTAGTCCCGGTAAGTCCCGCAGGTGGGGGTAAAGCCACACCGCCCAGCAAGATGAAGAAAAACAATGCAGACAAAGACAGCGAGGAATACCGTCAGAGAAGAGAACGCAACAACCTGGCAGTAAAAAAGAGCCGCATGCGCAGCAAGCAGAAGGCGCAGGACACCCAGCAGCGTGTCAATGAGCTGAAGGAGGAGAACGAGAGACTGGAGGCCAAAATCAAATTGCTTAGCAAAGAACTGAGCGTGCTCAAAGACCTGTTCCTGGAGCATGCTCACAACCTCGCAGATAACGTGCAGCCCCCCACTTCTGGTGGAGGCCCCGGAGACCTCTGCAACAACAACAACAACAATAACAGTGGCAGTAACAACGGCAGCCAGTGAGAGCCTGTCAATGGTGTGCAGTGTTGCGTATCACGCTTTTTTCCCTCGTTTCTAAGTCTGTGCTGTCTGCAGTGTTTAACTTATGTGTCTTCTTTTGTACACTCAAATTTGGTTTCCTTTTCCACACGTATTGTGTCTCATGCTGACAAAATTGCCATAGCAACTACAGAATGTCCAGCCCACACTTTGATATGATGTGCTGGAGATAAGCATCTTTTTATAACCACCCATTTAAAAAGCATGTTTTAGTGTCTTGAAATTTAGCAATATCTTAAGGGATGCTTGTTTATAGGGAACTTTAAAATGTGACCAATGAAGGTTACAAAGATTGGAGATGGAACAATAAATATATAACAAATACAATATATAATATAAATGTTACATCAGTGCACTGTAATGTACTGGAATTGGGGTTAATTATATAAGGACATCTCCAGCTGAAAAGAGATGATCTTGTATTCTTGCATTTTTGCCTGTCAGCTTGTGTTAACAAACTCTCGTTGACCATGTCTTATAAGAGTAAATACACTGTTGTATCCATAGTAACAGATTCCAGACAGGCGAAACGTATTGCATCAGACTCCAGACAGTGTCTGCATTTACAGTAGCCCTCAAATCCCTACAGTTAAGCCTCCAATTCTGACAAGGGTGGAGGAGAAATAGTGTAGGATATTAGTTTCAGCCTGATGTTAGGGTGTTGGTAGCTAAATTAACCCAAACGTATTTCATAACAGTAACTCTTGTGTCTGTGTAAATACTGTTGATGATGCAGTTAAGATATAAAATGAGAACGGGCCTAAACTGGTGTTAGTCATCGAATTTCGGTCATTTATTTCTCTGACCCGGCTTTGTTAAAATCAGCACGTGTGAAGTTAACATCTGCAGCAGCAGGTGTTACTTTAGGTTACTGGATCAACTTAGTAATGTAGCCAAATGACTTTTGCCCTTTTTGATTCTCATAGGGCTGCGTGTTTTTGGAGTTGCTGTAGATAGACTTTTGTACCTCAGGCTATACGTCATAGCCTCACCAGAGAGCCTTTAAGATCTATATTCCTGTTTAGAAGAAAATCGAAGGGGGGAGGGGTCTTGTTAGATG
The DNA here is from genome assembly GCA_036877575.1 of Botia almorhae. Classification (NCBI taxonomy): domain Eukaryota; kingdom Metazoa; phylum Chordata; class Actinopteri; order Cypriniformes; family Botiidae; genus Botia; species Botia almorhae. Next base: position 73,612 of record JAZGTJ010000534.1, read on the forward strand.
TCTGAAGCATCTTTAACTCGATTGTATATTTTTTATTTTCTATTCCCGAAGTTTTAAACATTTAAAACAAGCATGAAAGGTAACGCATGATTAGCACTATTTAAACAACTGAAAAGTTATGTTATGAATTAGAAGAACAAAGTTTTGTATTGTATCAGGCTGAGCTGAAATAAAGTTGTGTAAAAAATTCTTTTAAAAAAGGCTAAAGTCAATATTTTAATTGAATATTTGATTGGCATATTTTGCTTAAGTATGAGGGTTGCTGGGCAACTTGCTTTTTTACATAATGTATACTGGGTTTTTTGTGCATTGTAAATTAAAATTGAATACAAAATACTTTGTGTCTGTGCTAAATGTGAGGAAAGAAGAGGCACAAAACCTTGACATTCATGTACCAGGTCACCTGAGGTACCTACACACAGTGTCTTGTGGTCAAAACTAAAGAACAAAAATCTGGGCTGTGTTCTGTTGAAGTATAGACTTTTCAAACGGAACTCAGATAAAAGTCCAAAACTAGCTATAAAACATTGCACCTGAAGTCTAAAATATATATAATTAAACTGCATATAAGAAGTGATTTACTAGAAGAATCATAGGACTCAGATGAGTCTGTTTATTGTTATGACCAGACTTGATAAATGTTCCTGCAAAACCTGCCTACAGCAGCTATGGCTTTCACCTGCCTACAGCAGCTTTACTATACCACTTTCTGATAAGGTAAGAGATTATGCAATGTACTACAACCAGAGTTTTCAAGAAAATAATCATTTAAGGACGTAGGACTAAAATCAGGGTTTAAACTTAAACAGGACCTAAACCAGAATTTTATGCTAATTTTTTTATATCTTCCTTAAAGTCGTACAAAAGCATTTAAAGCAGAGCATAAACTAGAAGTCCCTGGAAGACCGAAGGCTAAAAGCCACCATGTTACTACACAGAAACTTATTAGGAGTAAATAAGTTTATACAAGTTTTTTAAAACAATTAAAGCGACTCCTAAAGAATCATTTAGCTAAAGGATCTCAGACACTTAATAAGAAGTGGTTCAAGTTATTTGTGCAGCATTTTTTCCATCTGAAGATCATATTTTCCCATGACTTTAAACTCATCATAAAACAAGTCTAAAACAAGTGACTTATCAACTTGTCTGACTGGTCTAGCCAGTTAAAGACAAAGCACAGAGAAAGAGGCTTCTTTAAAGAACAGTCAGGCACTGCAAGAATGAACAGCTAAAAAGCACGAAATGAACAGCTAAAAAGGGAGAAATGAAAAGGAAAGAGATAAAAAGGAGTATAGAAGAAGATCAGATTAAGGAATGATGGAATGATGTTCAGACTGACAGAGAGAAGGTGTGTCATTCTGTACTTAGACCCTGGACTGTTGTAGGTGTGTGCGTGTGTGTACGTGTGTACGTAACCTGTTCTTTGAGATAAGATGTATTACGTCTTCTGTAACACAGACACAGTTTCCCAGCAGAAAGGAAGAGCACTCAACACCAGGTACTACCTAGAACTCATACCATACCTCTCTCTGTTTTCCTCCCTCTCTCCATTTCCCACCTCGATAGGAGATACAGACACGGGCATCTATAATATATATATTATATATATATATGTAACTTTACAGCCAGTAACAACAGAAAAAGGACATCTTTTCCATTACACAATATATACCACACTATATAATATAATACTATACACTATATAATATATATTTTTATGCCTAAAACTCACGTTTAAGCCAATAAGTCAAAGGCCAATGTTGTAAAATGGCTTTTGAGATGCTGATGCATTCAGTGACCTGGTTTGAGTGGACAAGGCCATAGACACTGTGTCACTCCAGCTGGCAGAAGGCTACAGACAAGAGATAGTGAAATGCTGAATCAAAAAGTGGTACATTTACATTGCTGAAATTACTGTAATAATCTGTTGCGGCCCATTCTTTCTGTAGTTAATCTATAACTGACTGACATCAGCATCATCCGACCGGCAGCAAGACATCAAGGTATAGGTGAGCAGGCCAGTCTGTGGGTTTGTGCAATATTGTGACAGCTGACACCACAGTTTTAAAAATGTTTAATATATGCCACACAGCCACATACCACAATACTTACATGAACATAAAAGATTAATTTCATTGGAAATATTTAGATATTGTTTGCCGATTATTTACTATTACCATTACAACGTAGAAAACAGACTACCTAGCAGCATAAATACTGCCACATTACAAAATTAATAATAATATTATTTTTTATTAACAACCGCAATCAAGATTAATTGCCTTCGTGTAGCTTACCGATTTCTTGTCCTCCGGGTGATGTTATTAGCGGTTCTTCCGGTTTTGGTGTTATCTCGAGGCTTCTAGCAATTTATCTAAAGTTTCATGTTCATCTTCCGAGAGTATTTTGCAGTCCGCGTGAAACCTAAGACTCAATGCGCCAAGTTTGTATATAAAGATTAAAGTAGCTCAGGTACGATCCGTTACCCAGATGACCGACGAGACGCTTTTTGTTGCCATGGAAGTAGGTGTTATGACCGCGAGAAATGACGCAATTGACCAATCAGAATTATGCCACGCTGATTCTTACGTAACAATTAAAGTTTTGTTTATTCAGAAGTGTGTATTTTACACATAACATGTAATGGCGTAGAACTTGTTAGCAGGCCATGCATCGCGTCTGCATGTGTGTGTGCGGGGTCATTCCCACCTGCCGTATGAATTGAATATGATTATGAATGGAAAACAGATTTTGTACAAGCAATCAAAGTGTGCGGTCTTCAGCAAGTGAAGCAATGTAGAAAAAAATAAATGTATAAAATATTTTAATAGGGTTAACAGGAAACATTCTCAAAATATAGACTAACATTCTCAAGACTTCTAGAAGTTCTATTTCAAAATTATTAAAACGCATTCTTGCAGTAATGTTAATAGCACTTTTTAAGTTATAAGTCATATATCAAAAATGTTATTCTTAAGTAGTTAGTGGAACACTTTAAAACATTACAAAAATGTTTGAATAACCAAGCGATAATGTCAATACAACATCTAAAAAACTGGACATTTTAAACGTTCCTAGACCTTTGAAAATAACACTTTTAACATTTTACTTAATGCAAATGTTTGGGTAACGTTCTTACAACCTAAAATGGTTAGCTGGGTATGCACGGTAACAACATTTAAAAAATATTTCTAAATATATAAAATAAAGTACACAGACATCTTAAAGAGCAGAACTCTGCAGATACATATCTTCAGGTTAGTTTGCAGATGCATGACTGTATTTATGTCTGCAGTAAGTCAATTCCTTCCTCATATTAACCTTGAGAAGACATGTCTTTGTTACCGTTTCACACTACATGCATAAGCAAAGCAGCATGCATATATCTGCATAGTGTTTTCACACTGGCTGTTTCTGTACTGTACCAGCTGCAGCTCTGTACAACACATGATTCTAGGTTACATTTGGCCATTTAAAATGACTGTTGCGACACGTGAGGGTTAATATGGCACATGAAGTACCTACCCACCTTACCAGCCACATATCTTACCTATGTAAGGGTACATAGGTACATCCTCATATAAATCAGAGTTAAACCCAACATGGTCTCAGCTGCACTCAGTCCAATTCTAATGAACTGAACAGAGCCATGATAAACTCAGTTCACTGCACTCAACCAAAGTGAGATTAAGTAATGTTTATTCATCCTCATGAACTGTTTGCATCCACCACATAGAGCAGGAGAGATAAACTCTAACTTAGCTGCCAACAGGTGAAACACGTGCTGTGTACTTAACAGTACCGCACCAGAAAGACAGTGCTCGGAGGCGTCTATAATGGAAATATCAACAAACTCGTAAATTAAAACTCACTAATAAGTACCACTTTTGAGAATACAATCCTTTAAAGAGTTCATGAAAAGGATGTGGGTGTTATTAGGTCATTTAGACTTATGGCTCAGTATTTCTTTTATTTGGGGTATATTTTTGGCTCTAAACACTGTTGATTTCATGAGCTATAAATGGGTGCAGATCTTATTCCCAGTAAAAAGACCACTGAGAGGCAGTGTGAGAGGGAGGCAGAGACTATGCAGCGCTGGAGCTGTTCTGATATATGAAGGAGTGGAATTCAGCGGGTTTACAGCTGGAATTTCAGCTATGTTGAACTTGTTTACTCTGTTGCTTCTCTCTCCATCTCCTGTTTTAATATGCTCATTAATATTATCCACCACAGCCTCCTCCAGTCAGGCTTGACTTTATCTAATGCTGGACTGACACTGTTATCTTCACCCACCATTATACAACAAATTCATCAATCAGTCTCGTTACCTTGCACTGCTACTAAAGTTTGGTAGTTATGGATACCGTTTACCAGACAAGAGCTTGTCAGATTCAAGGCTTAATTGTCAATTTTGAAAATACAGGTTTAAGATACTAGTGAACAAGATACAAGTTTTTATCATATTAGAAGAGAAAAATTGATGTTGTTTGATCACAAACCATGATTAACGTGCGCACATAAAGATTAAAATCAAATATATTGTGTTCTGTCCATTGCTAGATGTGTTAATTCAATATTGGTACACAAAGAACTTGCATGTTCAGGATCAATCTGTTGGCTGTTTGGTACTTATATCAGCGAGTTCATTGGCTGGTTCGGGCTGGTCAACAAAAGGACATTGGCTGTTGGCCCCTGTCGGACGATGTTATTGGCTGTTAGCCCGCGTGGGAGAAGGTCATTGGCTGGCCATGGTGTTTTGATTGCCAGGTGTCTCTGGCAGAATCCTCCCCGGATAAACAAGCATATCAGATTCTTCTTCAGTCTTCTTCACATCACACAACTAGGTTCAAATCAGCTTAACACTTTAAACCACCACAACGATTAGAGAGCATAACAACCTCATTCAGATACTCAAACCTTTATTCAATATCGATTGGAGGAAAAATGTATTTGATTTACTTATATTTTTAGTACAAAAGTACATTTGGTTTTTGGTTTGACAGCCATTAGGGTCCACATAAGTCATAATAATGGTCTGGATGGCAGTTTAAACAGTCTGCGGTATTTATTAATGATTGCCTTTGTTTTCAGCATGCCATAATGATTGTAATGGATATAGAACACATAAGCACAACAACACGAGAAGTTATGATCGAAACATAGATACAATAGTCAGATAAAATATATGCTTTTCCCACAAACTGAAAATATTGACATTATGTTTCACTTCTTGTTGCATGTTTTCTAACAGATGGACCATCAAAAGCATCCAAAACCTCCACATAAAAATGAGAGATGAACATTCTTTTTAAATTCACCCTCCTTCCTCTTGGTGAGCACGCCAAGATACGTTTGTTTAAAGTAAACCTCCTCAAAGAACTTGGCGAGGAACGTCCTGCAGCAGCACATCTGGAAAACATGCCCTATGGAGGGAGATTTTATTGTTTGTCTTTTAAGAACCAAAGGGCCCTAATGGTTTTCATAATTTAGCATAAAGTAAAGGATATTAGTTTCAATAATCTCCTATTCATACAATCTCCCCATAAAACACAGAGCAGTGGAGTCAGCCGTGCGACTGAGCACAGCACGCATGCCAAGAACATTCGGCCTCATTGCGACAGGTCAGATAAGGCAACAGAGGGAGAGACCCAGCTAACAATTTTAGGTGGTAAGAGTGTTTCACTACCATTTCCATTAAATAACAAAAATGTTAAAAGTGTCATTTTGAAGGTTCTAGGAACATTCAAAACATCCAGTTTTTTAGATGTGGTATTAAAATTATTGCTTTGTTCTAGGAATGTTATTTAAATATTTCTTAATTCTGTAATGTTTTTAAAAGCTCTAACTACTTAAGAATAATGTTTTTGATATATATGATGTAAATTATTTAAAAAAGTTCTACTAATGTCACTGCAAGAATTTTTTTTGATAACTTTAAGAGAACTTTGAGAGAACTTTGAGAGAACCTTTAGAGAACGTTAGCCAACTTTCTGAGAATGTTACCTGTTAGCTGGGAAACCTTTTGTGCCTTCTCACTTTTCCAGATTGCTGTTTTACATGATACACGCTTCAGACACGGCACACAGCCTCCTATAGTGCTTGATAATGTGTGTGTGAGGTATTCACAGTATCCTGCCTTTTTGTCTGCTCTGTCTGTTTCCTGGTTGTGTGTGTGTGTGTGCATGCGTGGAACATTATATGCTATTTTCTACAGAATGGATGACTGCAGTAGAACAATCCTTACATAAAGACATCCTTTCAGAAACATACATAGATGCATGCATGGTCCCACGCTCATACACGATCATCTGTCCTAGAAAGCACTCACACACGTATGTTTAGCTATACAGACACAGATCTTATTGATGTAATGAAGAACATGCACACAGACACATACAATCAAAAAGGCCATTAGGTCTTTTTTTACACAGTTTATTCCCATTTGTGCAGGTACAGCAGGAAAGGGGATGGATAAATGGATAAATAAATAAGATATAGACTTTTTTTGCTTTTTGTTGGTCTTTTGCTCGTTCCCTTGACATTTTGACAACAGTGTAGAAAAGACTTGCGTCCCAACAATGGATACTGGGAAAATTAGAGAGAGTGAGAAATGGAAACAGTGAATATAGCCAAAGTAAAAAAGAACCAAGAGAGCCGTGAGATTGACATTTCACATCTGCTTGTCACCCCCACAGGCGAGACTGGATCTTCTCCACAAATACACTTTTTGTGTGTGTTTGTGTTTAAGGCTGCGTGGGAGTGAGAGAAACTAATGCTGTAGCCCGCGTTGGCCATCTCTATGCACACATACACACACGCATATTTACATAGCTATCAAAATGGGACACATCATATTAATTCTATGGTATTAACCTAATTACATTACTTTAAAAGAATTGTTTTGCATTTTTAGATTTATTTATATATCATTTTTACAAAGAGGACATTCCAAATGTCCCAAAAGGGACATTGTGTCAAATTTAGCTTACTTCTGGGGAACAATCTGTCCACAAATGAAAAAAATAAGATTTTAAATGTATCTATACTTTGGGAACAAATCTGACACAAGTACAAATTCACCCACACAAAACGGAACACAGCAGTTTAAGCTCTATACTTTGGGGACATCTTTGTCTCAAAATATGGGCTACTAGTTAGTTAGATAAGCAACAGTGAATACAGTTCTTCCCTTTTAGCTGTTTAAATGGTTCTTGAGTATTGGTGAGTAGCCAGTGGGTGCTTTAGAGCATGAGTACATAGTTTTCCAACAACTACAAAATAAAATGAATTTGAAAATATTCTTCTGTAGCATCAGGCTGTAAAAGGTTTCTGGTTCTAATCTAGTGCTAATAATTGCTCGGGGATAAATGTCATTGCACTTGATGGACTGTACAGCTGTTTGGAAAAATCCAGCAGCAAACAAAACAAAATCAAATCACAAACACACATGCTCGCACACACATATACCCAACCAGAAAAGATGATGTGTAAACAATTGTAGGTTTAGTACTGCCCGGGTTATGCATGGCAGTGGTCCTGACTGAGTAATCTCTCACAAAAACAGGAGGAAGAGTTTTAAATGCCACAGTTTCCTTCAATAATTCTGCTTTGCTGTTTTCTGGCTCTCTCAGCTTGTTTGAATTAAGAAGCTGGAAGCGAATTATTTACAACAGCCAGTACCTGCCAAATGGGAAAAGAGAAGCTACCTCTCCTCAGAGCAGGAGAGAGAATAAGAGACCGAGAGAAATAATAAGAAAGTGCTATTTCATTTCAGTTCTTTGTCATTTTTGTGTATATGAAACTGATGCTGGTTTTACCGCTGCCAACACGCTCAAGCCATTAGCATGAAAGACAAGATAAATTAAGGTAATGGAACGGCTTCGTAGAGACGACACACATGTGCGTATTACAGCAGCAGCAAACAGTGTTTGTGTGTTGAAATGAAAGACATTTCCTTACAAGAACACAATGAATCCCTGTGTGAGTATTTTGCTTTAATGCCGATATGTCTGTTGACATCCTAACAGTGGTTGACTTCGAGTGAGAACCTTTTAAAACTGAAGTTTGTTCTCACGGATTTGTCCAGCAGATAGGAGAAACAAACGCCAATATTGACTTTACATGTAAAGTCTTTTTTGTGGTCCCTGAGAGAACATCTAACTCTGTGATGGGGAGGAGAGGCCAGAAAAAGAATTGTGACTTTAAAAAACATTTTTAAAGGGGTCAGGAACATTTTAATGAGAAAACCACAAAATACAAAAACGTATGTGTGTTTTTAATGTATTATTACACCACACACTGTAATATTACAGGTTCCCAGCGAACAGTTTTAGGATGTAAGAACGTTTCCTAACATTTCCATTAAGTAATGAAAACGTTAAAAACTTTATTTGGAAAGTTCTAGGAACGTTGCAAAAAAGAAACAATATAGCTTCACTTCTCACTCGTTTGTCAGTATGAAGTCCAAAACCAAGGGAACAAAAAACAACATGGCACCTTTAACATGTTTCTGTTTGCTAGTTCTGTATAAAGCCCACAGACAGCCAACAGCCTTCATAACACGGCTAAATGTATTTATATGTATGTGTGATGTGTGTCTTTGTGTGTTAGAATCATATACCTCAGGGTAATGGCCTTTTAGTCCTTAACCCCAGTTCCAGGGCTCAGAGTTACTGTTGGCTGAACTCTGCATGCAACCCCCAATGCATGCACACATATTTAAGCACACACACCTACACAAACGCATGCATTTTTAAAGCATGGATGACGCTGTCATCTCATAAAAAATTATGCAGTTTCTGTCCTAAAACCAGAGCAGTAAAATCCCAGTAGCATTGAACTCTAGAATAACTATTAACTACATTTATGCATTTGGCAGATGCTTTAATCCAAAGTGACTTACGGTGCATACATGGTATACAATTTATCAATATGCATGCTCCCTGAGGATCGAACCCATGACGCTTGCATTATTAAGTCAATGCTCTACCTGTCGAGCTACAAGAACACCAGCCTAACACACACACACAAACATGCAAACATATTTATATGAATAAATATCTTCATGCACATTTACCTCTCAGGCTCACACACAACACACATCGTGTTCTCCCACCCACACCCTGTGGTTGTGCACATGCGAGTATAATTAGAGATGCACCCTGGAGATTTAAATGTTCCAGAGATAGTGAGATTTACTGTTTGAAGATTATTTGGCCCAATCTGGGCTCCTAACCTCCTAAGAGGGCGAGAGAAAGAGCAAGAACCATAAGGTGAGGGGTGGGGGTCTTCTGGCGTTGTTTTCTCATGTGTGTGTGCGCTCTGTCTTCTTATGTGCGTGTGCATGTACACAACACTGACTGATCTGGAACTTAGCAAACTCCAAAGAACATCCAAGTGTCTGTAAGCAATCAGAGCTGATTGCAGAGTTGATTGACAGGCCAGAGCAAAACATTTCACACAGATCGTCAGAGTGAATTATTATTCGAGAGTGAATATGCAGCAGCAGGGGGTGAGAAAGAACACGAGAGAGGCACGTACTGTCAGCTGGTGTGTCTAATCATTAAAACATGCATGTGTTAATGATTTATTTGAGCTCATAATCAGCTCTGATCTGGTGCTGTGTGCTATCTCTTAACGCTGTTTGTGTACATCTCTATTCAGTGATTTACACAGCACATACATTATAGGATGCACACACACACAATTGACTTACATTCTGGCCCTTTTCCATTAGCCAGCTGCTGATATGATCCTCTGCCTGTGCTGCGCTGAGGTTGTTTAAGGTTTTGTACTTGCTGTGTCAGTTTAACTGTAAATAAACTTCAGTCTCAGAGCTCCATGTTTAGATATACACACACAGAGATGAATCCCTTTCTTTACAGACTCACAATCTGTATTCATGTAATTTTCTTCTAAACTTAATATTCAATCACTACGGTTCTACTACGGTATGGTAAGACTACGGTACTACTAGGGTAGTGCCATGATAGTCTTGGAACTAAATTTAAGTTTCATGTAAATACAGTGGTAAAAAATATAATGTAACTTTATGGAAAATACTAATTTATTCTTCTATTTGTTAGTCTTGGTACCTACAATTTCTAGCCAATTAAATGTTTTAGAGCTTGGTATACATAGAAAGATGTATTTTGTTATACCAAATAAATTTTGTTATAAAGTTAATTTTATTTTGAAGCCCCCTTGGAAGTTTGTTGAGGCCCCCTAGTGGGCCCCGTCCCCCTTGTTAAGAAACACTGTTTTTTTGCATGAGCATTAGAGCATTAATCTGGCCAGAAACAATGGAATGTACTATGCCCCAATGTAACTGTGTGTTTTCCACCGAAGAAATGAAAAACTGATGTATGTTAACACCATGTTTTGGCCATGTGTCTCCTTGCTTATATACAGTAGTTATTGTGGCACTAAAAAAAATAAACCTCTTAGCAGAGCATTTTCCTTTTTTATCCTGTAAAGGGCCAGTTGAGGGGAAGACAGCTTTGGTTGTCATGAATACTGTTTATAGTTCATCCCCCTGAGTTTGATTCCACATAGAGGTGATGCGATCAGCAGCATAATGACACCAAGCTGACACACACACACACACACAGGCAGCAGCTGGAAGAGATCTGAAGCTGACTGTGAGGAGACTCAAGAGTGGGTTCTGCCAGACTCAACTTACCAAATCAGGGCAGTAGAAAGAGAGCAATCTGTGACCTTACAATACTGAAATCAAACAGACAGACATGAGGGTGAGAGGCTGATGCTTTAAGTGTATAATTAATAAAGAAACAGTTGTGAAAGACAGCAGCTATTATGGGAAAGATTGTTTGGGGACAATATTTCTTAGGAAGTGAGCTAAATCTGATTAAATTTCCCTTTTTAGAAATAATATATGCATAACATTTTTAAAATGCATTTAGTTACATGTCACAGTTAGGGTGTGGGTTAGGATTATATAACATAATTATATAAATATTATTTGATTATAACACATAATTATATATAATTATATTATACATAGAATTGTATAACTATATAACAAATTGGCATACGTACACATCTTCCAATTGGAGTTGATTTGACAGCTATTGGAGGAGCAAATACTTGCTATGTTTAACAATTCTGTTTAAACAACATGCTTGTGTAATTAAACTTTTGAATCAACAGTGTGATTACATGAGCTGCAAATGCTACGCTAATGTAGTTTTATTACAATCTAGTTTACTAGCAAATAAGGAACATGTCTAAATAAACACATGCCTTTATGTTAATAGTCACACTGTGTGCATGTACTGTACAGGCAGTGTGCACTGAGAACAAGCCTTATCGACAGCATTACATCACTGCACAGTCACAAATCAATTACGATATGTCACTTATATCTAAATTCCAGCAGACCGCAATCAACCACCAAATATCACAAAAATGATAACTAAGTGACAGGCGTCATTGTGATTACTTACTGCTGCTTCTGAAATGTGGTCAAGGCAGCATCTAAGTGTGTGGCCCAGAAGATCCTCCTTATATATAGTTTAAAAATGAGTTTAAATGGCTATTCTAAAAGGGTTTTTAAAAACTCTTAAGAACATACTGTGCTCTTGCAATCTGGGCTATACAGTAAGTACACAATACACAGACTTAGTTATACGCTGAGTTGACTGTATACAGTCAAAATGGTTTGTACAGTACAATTGCCTTCTATAGTGCGTAGTAAGGCTTGAAACTTCCAACCTTTTTAAACAATAAACATAAACATGAAACATCTTAATTTTACAGACTTTGCCTTGGAGATAGTATGAGATGCTGATCAAAGGTAAATTCTGCATTTAAAGATGGCTGTGATTGGTTCATACCAGCCAGGTTGTGGAATGGCTAAACCTTCACACACCTGGTATAGCAGCATCTTCTGCCTAAAATCCACCATCAGCTTCTTTGTTTCGAGATGTGGATTCACATGTTCTCTGATTACTATTCAACAAAGCAGTTTATTAGTCCTTGTATGTTTGTCCAAGGAAAATAAATGTATTTATCAGAAAGCTGCAAAAACAGTGTGATTTCTGAAACAAATTATGAACAATGTGTTTCGAAGCAGATTAAATGACTATTTACAAACAAATGCTCAAGCACATTTGTTAGAAACGCTTGCCACGATTCTCACACTGTACAGTCTAAATCAGCTGTTATTCATTTTGATCCGTATCAGATTTGATAGTTTATGCCACATTATAGTTCAGAAATGTAACGTGTAATGCATCACCATAGGTTAAAAACCATAGAAATCACTTTACAATAATGTTCATTGACATATATTATTAAGGTATAACAGATCATTACAAAGACAGCACTGCTCGGTCATCAGCATAACTGTTTGTGTGAAGAACCCAGAGGCACGTGTGATATCTGCATAACAGCATCTGCTCAATGTCTTCAGTGTAAATATTTAAAAGTAGGTTGTGCAGACGGCCTATAGGAAATCACTGGCCTGGAGTGTAGCATAGGAACAAGTTTGACAATGCTGATAATGTTGAAGGCCCGGCCTAGTGGGCAGCACGCATACTCATTGTGCCACAGTATGGTGCTCGTGTTAAAGGAGGTTAAAAGTAAATACTGGTAAATAGTAGCTTATATAATATATATAAGACATAAATCATTTTATTTCATTATTCTCTTCAGGGCAGATGTACTTGTAACCAGAGGGTCGCTGGTTTTATTCCCAATACCAGCAGGAAACAACTGAGGTGCCCTTGAGCAAAGCACCTTACCCCCAGTTCCTCCCCGGGCGCTGCAGTGCTGCCCACTGCTCCAGGTGTGTGTTCATGGTTTGCAATGTGTGTGTGTGGGTGTTTGTGTGTGTACTACTTAATACTCGAATGTGTGTGCAGTAACTAGATGGGTTAAATGCAGGGGTCAAATTCAGAGTATGGGCCACTATACCTGGCCTGCATGTCACCACTTCACTTCACTAAAAGAAGACATAGTAAAAGGAAATTACTTGTTGGTTAAGGGCTTGACACTGTAGATCACATGATGGTTCTGTACAGTAATGAATCACAGTGTTGAAGTGTCTTATCTCGGAAGAACTTCAGATCTAGGTCAGAGATCCCTCTTCTTGTGTGTTGCAGGCTCTGGTGAAAAGGTCACCTGCTGGCAGTGGCAGTTCATACTGTGGTGCGTGTGTGTGTGTGTGTTATCTTTGATTTCTTGGCTTAAAGTTCACACATATATGCACAGACAGTCATAAAACACAAATAGACTTATGTCAACCAGTCTGCTCAGGTGAGATAAGACACTCTTGCGCTCTGACGTCAAAGACAATAATTAAACTGAGCAAACACACACTGAGCAAACAAATCGTGTCAATGGATGAGCTCTGTTCAGCTTAATCCTGCACATACTGTACACATGCATTTACGTAAATACACACTGACTGCAGACAGTGTTCAACAGGTGAGCAATATTAAACTGAAGTGTGTAAGAAAAAAGGCAACAAGAATCAGGAAAAGACGACAAGAGTGATTTAAACTCAGATTGCCAAAGTTTTATATGTTGACACACATCCCACTTGACTCTTGACTCTTGACACCGACAGACTCACATGTGTGTCTATAATCACTGACATAGTGACTTACCAATTCAGGTGATTTTTATAAGTTGTTTCATCATGGAATAACTTGTTTCTAACATGTCTGCTGCACAACGTCAACATTGGTCGTTTGCTCTTTTGCAGATGTTGTTCATCCCATTACACGAACTGCTAGGACGGTCCCTCAGGTTTTTTATATCAATGTCACCATGGTGACTGAGCAGGACTGACTTGTATTTTAATTCATCTTTTTGTTGCTCTAATTGTCTTTACATCACTACAGTTGGTTCAGAAGCCATGATTCTACTGTTTGCAGCCCAGATGAGCATTAACATCACATGATTAAACTGGTCTGAATACATGCTACATAAAACACTTATAGCAATTAAGAAAGAAAATGTGTTTCTCTCTCTCATTTGTTTCTCTCGAGACTTTGCTTTCGAATGTGCTTTTAACTCATAACACATTTTTGTTGTTGTGTTTTTCACTGTACAATCCAACCAAAGGCTGCTCATACAGATCACCCAGTGATGCTGTGGTCATTAATGTGGTCGGTTCTTTAATGTTTATTAACTCCAGTTGCTGTTGTTTAATTGTCAACATTGTCTTGCTGTTGCCTTCCCGACAACCCATCAGTACTTCTGCTGCCTATTTGTAGTTGCGACCACCAGCCTGTGTTTTGGCGATGTACTTAGACCCTTAAACTCAAAAGCAACAGTTGCTGTATGAAGTGATAAATGTAGATCTGTGGTGGCCCTGATTCACATGCAATATATAGTTTGAAAGAAAGAACTGATTCATTTAATTGTTAAATGAATTATGAATATTATTTATTGCATTACATAAGTGTAATTTTTACATATACGTTATAGTGAATTTGCCACTTTATAAACATGGAATTTGTAAAATATGAGCACACACAAGCCCTGCAAGTCGTGCACTGAAACTCAGGCCCTGACATACTGTATAAAGGAAAAACTAAATGATCCGGTATATTTGATTAAGAGGATGCTGGCCGTGTTTGCTCTTTCATCATCAACGATATGCACAGCCAACTGTTGGAATAAAAGATTGGATACCCTTGGCCTCTAATGCACCCTCACAGTCCCCTGACCCCCACAACCCCCCCCCACCCCATGTCACACCATCATCCTCAATTTACTTGTGGAAATCTTTAATCCAACTGGACGACCTCATCCTGCACCCGGGAGGCCCTGTTGTGAGCGCTGATTGGGTAATCGGGGCTGACAAAATTGGCACATTATTAGGAGAGTCTGTGGAGAGTTCACGTTATTAAATGAAGCTTAGTGACATTTTCGTGATTATTAAATAGAACTTTAAATGCTGAGTCAGAACTTTAGAGACCTGGGTAACTGTACAAAACAGGGTTATGGGGGACAAAAAGGAGGGCAACAGAAAAGATGGAGGTTATATGGAGGAGATACAGAAAAAAAGTACAGAAAGATCCAGAGAGAGAAGGAAAGATAAGACACAGTAAAGATACAAACTCATTTAACAGACATGACTATAGCAGATATGATTACAATGATCTTTGTTCGGAAAGAAAACCAGCAGAAGCTGATCCATTCAGGTTTTCTAGATTACATCTTTCCAGTTGTCATTGGATGGGGTCACTGCCCTAGATCGTATTTTGATCGACTTTAGACCTAAGATGTATTTTAATGTTCCATAATGCTCTGTGGTTCATGTCATTGCTGTTAGTTTGGTGATAATTTACAGTCTTATTTTAAATATGCTACTTTGAATCAGGTACGTCCCAAATGCTGAAAGCTGTGAAATTACTGTGAAATGACTTAATTCTACACATACTGCTTACTTGCAGCTGGATTTCACTGTGTTAAACACCTGCTATGGTATATGTACATATGACATCTATAATTTACTAAATATAAAAGTTTCACAGTGGCATCAGCTTGATAAAGGGAATTAATTTTCAGTTAAAACAGATAAGAACAAGTCCTGACAGAAAGAGTAAATCCTGTATTCCAAACCCATATACTGTTGTTTATTTCTGTAAAACACAATACAGACAAGCATTGAAGAATGCTATAAAGCTTTTTCCCATACAGAAACAGTTCAAAGTTCAAAATTGAACATGGGACAACATTAAGATTCTTCAAAAATTTACATCTTGTGCTGAGTGGAAAAAATAACAGCTATTATTTTCAAGTATACTCAGGTTCACTGGATTGGCCCAGTTGGCCTACAGCTGCTGCAAGGCTAGACAATGTCTCACACAAACACATTTAGACAGACCAGAATCCCAGAAGTCCCCACTCTAGTGAGGGTCTCTATAAGTGACACCTCTGGCCTTTGACCATGTTAATGATGATAATTACAAGCAGCTTCAACAACATCCAAACAGTGACAGACAGACAAGACAAATAAAATACAATGATTAGACAGATTGGGCCGGGTCAGGCTGTGGTATGTCTGACTGTAGAGCCAGAGCAATGGTCAGCTGTGTGCCTTCTGGAGCAAACGGCCGTAAAGAAGAGTGGCCAACAGGGCTTCAGGGAGAACATTGTCTAGGCCGTGACACTTAAATGAGGAAAAAGTTCAAGATCAATCCTCACAGCACACAGTCCAAGCACGACCCACACACGCCTGTTACTCAATACAGCAAGAAAAAGATGGACAGTGACAAACCGTTTATATGATAAACAGAAAGAGAACCAGAGGAAACCAACGGGCCCTTTTGCAACGCTGTTGTTTGGACTGATGGATACAGTGTGTTTGGTTTCTGAATGCTGGCAAACCCAAACGCTTCAGCTGGCATGAAACATACAGCTACAAAAAATCATACAGAGAGCAAATGTTACATTATTGCATTTTCAGCACACAGGTGAAGAAATTAGCTGTAATTGTTACAACCTTGGATTTATGTTTGTTTACACTTGAGTTCTGTATACTTCATGTATTTTTTATACATGGTGGAAAAACCTTTTAACTTTGCAGCGTAATTGTATGGCGTCCACTTGTCTTTCCTGTTTTTGTTCCTCTCTGTAGGCTCTGCTGATTGAAACCAGGTGTCAAACCTCATTATTGGCAATTACCCCCCTCATGATTGGCCGCTGGGAGAGTGAAGACTGAGAGTAAATGAGAGTATTGGTGCAGCTGAAAGTATTGTTCTAGTTGTGCTGTAGGTCAGAGTTTCATACTGTACTTTAATTGTAAAATGTTTGTTAATCCTTTTTGTTTTGTTCTGAAATAAATAAATAAAATGAAGCTCTAGGAAGGTGGAAGTCATTGTGTTTGTGTATTTGTTTGGCCTTCATTTTCTTCTGCTTATAGCTCAAGTAGTTTATTAATTTTAAGTGTTTGATTTAGCTTTTCCTCTAGGAATGTTTTTGTTAATCTTTGAAATTGTGTTGTGACCTGCAAGGAACCTTTTATTACTGTGGACTGTGGAGGACGTAATAATTGGGGTCTTGTCTTTTCCTCTCTTGCTTTCTAGTAACGTGTTCGTTTATTCACCTAAAGTTTTTGTTTTTTGCTATGACAGGAGCTTTGCTTTCTCCTTCGTGAGGAGGAATCTATTTTAGATGAATGCATTTGGCAGAAGCTTTTATCCAATACGACTTTTTTTGTGTTTCCTGGGGATTGAACCCGCAGCTTTTGCACTGTTAATGCAAGCTCAAACAGTTAAGCTACAGGAATACATGTTCAGAGTTGGTTGTTATTGCTACTACAATACATATCTTAAAGGTGTTTGGCATCAAAAATTCCAAAAAGAGTTAAAAATGAATGTCACAGATTAGCACAAGCAGCCAAAGTGGCAACAACAAATTCTGGTGACTTAAAAACCTACTTGCTGTACTCACTATTTTTAACTTGTGTTAACTTTTCATCGAGTGTTTAAATATTACAGCGTGCTGTAGTAACTTGCTCTTTTCTACAGTCAGTGTTGTTATTAAATATACTCCAGTCTTTTATTTGTTACGCGAAGTCTTTCTGTTTCATTAAATCTGTATCTTTTTTTTGCAATTTTCACATTCCACAAATTTACCCAGAAGGTGCTTAACATCAGTAAAGCATGGCAATGCAAAGGTGATAAAATGAGTAAAAATAGCAGAAGCAGATAAAGTCAAGGGAGGAACAGGAAAGATATGACTAAAAGTGGGTAAAAATAATTGGAGTGTGTGGTAAAAAAGTGTCCAAAGCAGATCAAAACATGTCAGTTTTCCTACAGGGAGAACAAATGTTCACAGATTTAAGCTTTCAGTCGGTGACTGAACACAGACAGTGGATATAATCCAAACAAGCCATTTTCCCCCTCAAAACAGCACAGAGAACCTCAAAAACTAAACAAGCCCTTTGACTGTAAGCATAACACCCCATTTACACCCACAGTAAGTGCATATATTGAGCATTTCCTTCTAGGTTGGAGGTTAGGGTTAACCCTCGTGGGTTTAGGGTTTGAGGCACCATAAGGCAGATCTATAGTCCTAGTGTCAGGTTTAGAGATTAAGACAACGCTACAGCGGGGTTTAAATTAGTAAGGAGTGTGAGGTTATACTAGGGTTACAGATAAAGAATAAAAACAGGAGGAACTTTGGTAGCATTAGCAGCAATACTGTACATAGTATTACATCAGATCAGCTTTAAGGTTGTGACTGCTAAAAAAATATGTCTGCTGTGGTTTGAGATTTAACATTCTGTTACTATCTATGTCTGCAAAAGATGGCAAAAACAAACACACCTGCACACACAGGCATTAAGCTGAATTGTCTATGAGTGTGTGGCCAGTTCTTAGTTCATTGAGGTTTTATTGCACCAGCAGGAAAAGAAGATTTTTATCCACTTTCCATTCTTAAGAATTCATTTCACATATTATACGAATCGTAGGCTGCAGTGTTTTGTCAGGCTCTTAAGATGGATGGAGTAAGTCATGTTGGATGTTCTGCACATCTCTTCGTTCTGTGACTTCATTAACTTGCACACACCTCTTGTACGCAACGTTTGCGAGTGTTGCTATGGCAGTAGCCCCGAAGCGCGCAACCGTTATTATGAATTATATTCCACCAGAGTCTAGTTTAGGATAATTCAACACAGAAATCACGACATTTTGAGAATTCCCTCAGTTTGAACTCACCAACATGATTAAAATTAGACATCTTTTTTCACTTTCACACTGAATTGCACACACAGTTGCATAAAAACAAACCGCAACCGTCCTGTATGGATGATTTAGGATGAAATTTAGTGCCTAACTGGAAAGTGTTTAAATATGAGATAAAATATTGTGAAATTCTGAGGACACATCGGCATTCCCAAACCTCCAAACATGTCATAATTTAAGAGGGCTAACTACTTCAGCGTGATTCATTCACACAGTGGAATATATCAAATATGGCCTCAAAAACACTGGAATGTTGTACTTCAAACTCTAAGAGAAACTTCTGTCATTTTTGTGTCCCATCTCTCTCCCTCTGTGCAGGCCATTTAGCTACTGGATTGTTGTTTTTAACGCTGGGAGTTTGATACATTAAAATATATCTAGTCTTATCATAAACGGCTCACTTTGGGGGCTTTCTGACAGCTAAATTAATTGTCCTTTTTCTTTTATCAAATAGGAGATATTAAAGTTGAATAATAGCAGCTCAGTCAGAGCCATTCAGGTACTAAACCAAATTCTGACAGAAATCTACTTCTTCAGTTTCAGAAGATTTACTGCGCGATGTGCCAGGAAGCTGAACTCATACTGCAGCATTACTGTCACAAACATTGATTCATTATAACTCAGCAGATCTCAGCCTCCCTCTAAAGCTATTTATTTCACACAAACACTATGGACGGTCCTCTCGGAATAACCTGGGGTTAAGTGTGGTGATTGACGGCGCTGGTGATAAGTGTTTTCACCACTTAACTTAACAATAACACAATCCAGATTGCAGTAACCAGCGAGGGATGAAGGATGAGGGTGGGAAAGTGAACATGGAAGACAAGGGCAGATATATATTAAGATGTCAACATCCAGTTGTCTTAATCTTATGCCTACGCTCAGTTTTTTCTATAAATCTCAGGGCATGTTCTCTGCACCGGATTATGATGTTTAATAGAGACAAAGCAAAGTGGTGTCTTCCTTTTTTGAACTAAATATGTAAAATGTGCATCCTCATGAAAATGAACCATGATTTTACTACAGTAAAAGTGTAGTAGTTTTTGGTACATTTATTCTCATTTATATAAGCCCAGTTTTACTACAAATACCATGGTAAACTCATGGTTGCTGTGGTTACCATGGTTTAACTATAGCCACCATGGTTTATTGGTGGGAACTGTAGTAAAATGATGGTTAATTTTCATAAGGGCAGTGGTTATTTTAGCATTTTTATTATTTTATTATACTTTTATTGACAGTAGGCTGATTTTAAGGATGATGAGGAAATCACAAGGTAAGCTCAAACTAAAATAAAACTTCTATCGTAATTTATTCACCCTTATCACATTCCAGGCCTGTAAGAGAAGAACTGTTGAACTGGAGAATGTTGTCAATGCTCTTTGTCATACAATGCAAACAAATGACAGAAGTTTCAGTTTTCGGTGATCTGTCACTTTAAAACAATGACAAATGCTCCCATATGCTTTTATGGTGCCTCTGCTGTTTCATAAGTTACGGATTGTGTTTTAATTTACGCTAAGGACATTGTCCAGTCAGGGTTTATATGTGTTCCAGAGGACAGTGACGAGAGAGGATGAGGTATGATGCAGATTCACTGCAGATCTCTGAGGGAGATTTGCAACGCAGCTTGTGTGCACGCTGGATTTACAGCGGCTGGCTCTTCAACTGGCCTTCCCAGCTGCCTTATCTGTTGCCAGCGAGCAGAGAGACTGTCAGGGTTAGTTCAGGACAGACACAAACACTCGTGCACAACAAAACACATAAAAGAAATCACGGACATACAAACACGCTAAGGCACTAGCATGTGGTGTCAGACATAAGGGTCTAAAAAACTTATTTTTTTCTAGTTGAATTTGTTTTTTGTTACAAATGATGTTATCAGCATAACAATGTGTTATGAGTGTTTTAATTAAAATATGAATTTGAATTCATTACAATTACTTTAATTAAAATATTTACATGAATTTTATAATATTTACATGAATTAATTTTAGAATTCTTAGTATCTACTATGTGCAAGGTGCTCCTGTTATCCTATCAGAGGATCTTGTTAATATAGTCAATGAATATAGCCGATGTCACAAGTTTGCCTACGTTAGTACTAGTGCAGTAAAGCACTTTCTTTTGATTGAAAAAGAAAGACCTAAAGTTTGAACACAGATATTCAAAAAGAAGAAATAATCTCTTTTTATAAAGTAATCTATCCATCTCTATATCCATCCTAATCTTTCACTATGACAGCAATGGCTGGTTATACAGATGTAAACTCAGCAATATCACATATACACAATTGCACACCCACTCTCTCTCTCTCCCCCTCTATTGATTTTCTCTGTCTCACCTTTATCTAATTTCTGCTTATTTGATTCTTATGTCTTGACTACACGCACACTGTAGGAGAAGCAGGAAAAGCCTCACAGCCATTAGAATTTATTATAACTGAATTCTAAAATAATCAGCTAGTCGTTTAGCAGACACAACTACCCATGGAGCAACACTGTACTCAAGGACACAGTGATGACAGCTCATGGTTGTCCTTATTTCTCCTGGGTCTTAAACCAGTCTATCAATCCTCTAGTTTTCCTCTGAGACTCAGCCACTCACCACACTGACCCAGCTACCCAACATTCTCTCGATGTTCTCTCAAAGTTCTATTAAAAACATTAATACAACATCTAAAAACTGGATGTTTTAAATATTCCTAGAATTTTAACATTTTAACATTTTTGTTAAAAAATTGGGAGAATCAATTTACCAATCAACAGCTAATCTTGTTCTCTCGCCACTCGCCAAACTTGGACTTTTGATTCTCTTTTGCTTTCTGTCTTCCACCGCTGTGTCATAAAGCCTGCTGACTTGAATATCTCTGAGTTTCATCTTCGGCCTCCATGCTGTGTTATCACCCCCCCGCACACCCACCCATTTCTGACAGCTCATACATCAGAGCTCTGCTTAGAGATCTCTCCCTCCTACTGCAGCACCGGGTTGGAAACAGCATGCACAGTTTTGAAACTTCTTTAGGGATTTGGGACACAAACTTAATGGAAAATTAATGCCAGAAATTAATAACTACCAGTGTGTTTGCTGTAAGAGCTCATAAAAGGATGAAAAATAGAGAAATCCACAATTTACAAACTGATGGTCTGATTAATCCCCATAACAAACAAGGGTCCTGAGTGAACGTTATTGCAACACAGCGAAATGCTTCGAAATATCACCTTTGGTTCACTTTGGACTCAGTTTGTGCATGTGTGCAAGCCTGAAGTGTGCATGTTCATGCATAATGTTCTCAAAATCAGCACTTTAGAATGCAAGGCTAATTCCAGGCAACTCTCTGTTATTATTCTGAAAAATGGCCTAAATATATTTATATAAACATGTTTCTTCTGTGGAAGACACAGGACCATAAAATGTTCCTCCAATCATTGCATTCGGTCTGAATGCAAAGATAGGATGACCTACTTGCCTGTCAAAATATGCATGCCTTGTTTTGGAGGAGGTGTGGCTTTCGAGAAGAAGGGATGGGATCCTGAAGGGAGGGTGGGATCTTATGCTTAGCTTTCTATTGCTAGCCTCTCCGAAATTGCTACCCTACTTTTAAATGGTTTTATTTAAGACTTATGTAAAGCATAGTGGCATGTCATAATTTATTTTTCAGTTTGAAGATTTAGCACAGCTTGAACTATGCATCAGTGGATTGCAACTATGTGAGTAAAAGTTATTAAAGATAAAAAGCATCAGTGTTGACAGCAAAATTATGATATTTGAGTCCTGTTCCAAATTCCCAACAAAGACTGGCAAACCCAAATCTGACCACATTTACGTAAACCCACACGCACACACATTCACATATACACAAACACACAAACCTCAAAACAAACTATCAAAGACCAGACAGGTCAGAAGCACATGTCTGATAGGACCAGACAGTCATAGTTCAGACGGCAATCATGAACACACCTCAAAGAACAAATTATTTCATTGGATATTATATGTGTGTTTGGGTTAAAGTCTATATGCTGTCAAAATGAGATAAGCTTTAATGATATCTTAATAAAATTGTTAAAGTCTAGAGATTATTTATGACTCATTTGGATGCATGTAGATTCAAACCTGTTGCATGATTTCTGAAACACTGCTTTGTGTTAATGGATTTTCATGGCCTTTATTGGCTAAACTGCTGTGATGTTTCACTGTTCCACACAATGTTGCTTTAAGTGCCACATCAGAAGTGCCCAGACTCACGCAGCTTGGCCATTGACAGCCTGCACAGTGACATCTGTTTAACATTTACTGCATGAACAACTTCCAGCTATTATCATAGGCTTGTTAAATCAACCAGTAAACAACAAAGCAGCAGGAAAGCAGTAGAGCAGCAAATCCTATCCATTCGGTTAGAAACCCTCGAAATAGAATGTAAACATTTTACTTATCTCTGCATTATTTGTAATTTATGAACGACTTTTAACAGTTTTATGCTTGTGTTGAGTGTTTGAGGGTCTGAGGTTATTTGTCAAAGAAATTGTGGTATTGTTTTTTCCATAGATAAGTAGCGCCTATGCCAGAATCCCACTGCTGAACTGACCAAAAGGGTCATGAATTACTGAAAACTTCACTGAAAGTTCCTCCCTGTACTTTCAGAACATTAAAGGGTTTAAGGGTGTCAACAACTGCTAATGGTTTTTAAGATTAAGATCTTTCGCATTTTTTATCGAGAATTTCCTAAATGCACTCTAATGGCTGTAGGAATGAATGGGGTTATAAATGCCTCAACAATTTCAATGCGGTGTAGAACAAGTCTATGTGGAACCTGTGTGTGTGACTCAAGCAGGTCTCTTACAAAAGTGACAGTTTTATAGAGATTCACACACACACACATACACACACACGTACACTCACGGCTCCTTAATTTCCCTTCACAACACATTTATGTTCCTCAAAGGATGAATGAATTTCTGTGCTGGAAGCAGAGTAATAATGTATTCTGTGATGAGTTCACTAGGTTTAAAACCTAGCCAAACTTATCCTAGAATAATCCAAATCCCAATTTCCAAGATTAACTCAGGATATCTGTTGGTATCCCGGTAGATTTGATATTTTTTAAAACTAATACTACCGAAAGCTCTGCTGCACTCACTGAATCACTGCAACTCTTGCCCTAGATAACTGTTAACCATGTGTGATGGTCATTTTTTACCCTGTTACAGAACTGACTATTACTCATCAGACTTTTATCTCTAATGGGACTTGTGTTGGCCATCATGCCAGCAATTCTTAGAACCCTGCGCATTGATGCCAACCACTGGCCTATCTTGTCAACCCCCCCCCCCCTCCCCACAACCCCCAGGGGCCAGTGGGGCAGACCTCAAAGTCAAATGTACTTTGGCTCACAAAAAGGGACTATGAGCATTTCTGCATGTCCCCATTTTTTATGCTGCCCTCTTAACGCAACTGCGCTGATTTTGCGTAACACTTAATTAGACCCCTGACGGTCATTATTCTAAACCTCACTCTCCTGATATGACACACAATATTTAAATACAATTTTCCGCTGGTACATTTGTGGCTAGATGCTGTTATTGTGCAATGGGCCAGTCCCTTGGTTAGGAACACTGACACAGCGAAAGGGGGAGAGAGAGAGACACAGAGAGAGAGAGAGCTCTAGAAACAGGAACACTGCATATTGTGTCCAGGTGCAGCTCATACAGTTGTCATGGTATTGAGCTTAATCAAACAAACTGAATGAATGGGCAAAGTCCATATAGCCATAGCTTGATCAGCAAACCGCTTATCATAAACTGTAACATTGTCTGTAGTGGAAAGCTGCCGATTCAATCTCACACCAAAAATAAATTCAATCATTCAATCACTTGTAGTTTCACAATGTCGATTCACTTTATTTTGTATTTGATATCCTGTGCAGCTATGAGGAAGTATGTGTAAATTGTATCCAAACATATCCTGGTCTATGGCAGAGGTATGAGGCCTGTTCTTATGATGTTCTTATGAATCATGTCATGTCTACAAATATCTGCTTTTTATAAACATGCATTTTAACACAGTGGTTACATTTTACATACATTTTACAGTGAGGTTCAAAAATTGTGTTGTGCAAAAGCTTCTATTTTTAACAGTTTTCATTAACGATTTAATCGTTTTTAATTACAATTGCCCAGAAAAAAAGATTAACAATTGAAAAATTTATTTAAAAAATCTATTAAAAAAACATTAATTTTAGAATGCCATGAAATCCACAAGCAAAATCTGATGACCAAGTAACCAAGCATAATTAAAAAATGTTCAAAAAACATTAGGGTAAATGTTACAAAATTGCCTATTTGATTAGGAAGCAGTGAAGTTCAGAATTTTAAATTGTTTTAACCTCACTGTAATATCTGCATGTCTGATTCAGATATAGAAACGGGAGTTATTACATTCTAGTCAATCATTTTATACTGCTAATGGGGCCAATATGGCACCAAATGTTGCAATGTAAATGACTTGAGTGGGTAACGGGGCTTCATTAGGCTCTGTGGCTACACAGAGTCCCCATCCACTTCTATACGATATGCATAAAATCCCAATAAAACGACACAGGGTACATTAGTAATACTTACAAACCCTCTTAAAAATGAAGAACCAGTAACATTCACTAAACCCTCTTATTGGAACAACAGACTATGGCATTTCTGCAAAAACTTTGACACCATTTTCTTTCAAGAGAGTATAATTAAAGTTCTTATAATTGGTTGTCATTGTAATGTGTGTAGCTGGAACAGAAAGCATCTTGGGCACAGACTGCATGCAGAGGGAGGACCAGTCTCACAGCAGGAGTGATGATATTAGCTTCAGGTGCGCCTCATCACTCACTGCCAGCAGTGTTGCGTTCATAAATGGCTCATGTTTGTGTTCTTTAGCCCTTTAAATGTTTTTTGACTGCAAAACAGGTTGAAGATGAGAATATCAGTGGGTCAGTTTTATTAGAATATACTCGGCATAATAGCTGGTGATATATTATCACTATCAAACTTTTGGTTTGAGGAGATAAAAGACAGAAAAAAAAATGTCAGTTGCGTATAAAGTCCACAGCACAATCTGAGTCCCTGTTAGGTTCAATGGTCTAGTTTTACAGCTCACTGACTTCCATATCTTATCCATTAAGAGCAAAAATGACAGAGGGAGGTTGGCTCTGTGTGTTTGCAGGTTGTTGGAAACGTTCCTGAGAAATAACAGGTGTCATCTGTCAGGGTACATGCATACTAGACCTGATTGTGGTGGCATGACTGAATTTCGTCTGAACAGTCACACGGTACAATTTTGTGCAAAGCGCGATGATCCTTTCATTGAAGCAAACAGACTTTTTAAAACTGCAACAGTTAGCTTTCCAACATGTAGGTTCATTAAACCCAAGTGGGCAATAATCATCAAAAAGAAACAACCCATTTTTTAAATATTACCAAGAACAATGCAAAGCTTTGTAGTGACCAAAACCATGTTTACTGACTATATTCACTCAAGATGGATAAGCATGATTGATTGCTGTCTTACAACCTGTCAAAACAAATCCTCTGACATCACAACACCCCAGATAAATTACCTGGTTCTAGATGTACCTCATGTATAGCTGACTCAGAGTGGGAACGGGCGAGACAGGAAATACCACGTTACCACAAGTACATTCTACAGTCATGACACTGCAGACTGGATTTGATTTCATACTTATAATCCACCTCAATGTATCCCACACGTACTGTGCCCCACCCATTATAGCTCTGTACATGTTCATCTGGCTGAGCCCAGACTTTGAAGGGTATAATGACTTATGAGCATCGTCTGTAAATCACACTGCTAATGTGTGACTTCTTTCCTGTGAAACCATTAGCACCACCACCACAACAAGCTGACAGTGAGATGGGAGGGATGTTTCTTTGGGCTGTTGTTGTGTGCATGTTGTTGTGCACATGCCTGTGTGTATAATTGTGTGTGTGTGTGTGTGTGTGTGGAGGAGGGAGACAGACAGGGCCAATTTTGAAAGGAGACAGTCTGAAGGTTTATGTGTTTATGTGAAGAGAAGAAAAAACATACAGGAGAAAAAAAACAGAAACTACGCACACAATCTCAGGCTCAACTGAACAAAACTGCTCTATTCTGCTTTTAAATGCTTGATTTAACAGCAGTAGTAGTTTTATCCTTTATTTTTGAATAGTTCTGATCCCACAAGCCTGGGCCTGTGGATGTCTGTGTTCTGGGTCACTAGAACGTTATTAAATAATAATAGACATCAGTGGATTACTTTTTAGAACGTTAATAATAATAATAATTATAGATATCAGTGGATTACTCTCTAGAATGTTATTAATAATAATAGATATCAATGGATTACTGTCTAGAATGTTAATAATAATAATAATAATAATAATAATAATAATAATAAATATCAATGGATTACTCTCTAGAACGTTATTAATAATAATAGA
>JAZGTJ010000535.1:0-100808 GCA_036877575.1 Botia almorhae
CACAGAAGAGTAGATATACAGAGTGGTTATATACACATACAGAATGATTATATACACTGAGCTTAATTGTTAGTCCGTGTGTGTGTGTGTGACAAGTGTTCAGATGTCTACAATATTGTAGACATAGAAATTATACTACATTCTCTAATCCACAATGAGCTGCCACCAGAAGAATAAGATGAGGTAATCTTAAAGGAGAGGTAAACAAGACATCTATAAAGGTGTCTCTCTACGGCTTTATTAGTACCTGTGAAATACAGGCCACACAGAGGCACAAAGCAGAAAGCCATTAAACCCTTCAGGAAGGCCACGAGAGCTCGGCAAAAGCCCATATACGTAAATCAACACACGGATAGAACAGCCTTCTTCACCTCCCTTTCTCTAGACCTAAATCATATTAGTTGACTTTCTCAGACATTCTGTTGGCCCGGAGCCAACTGCAGGCATAATTGAGCCGAGTTCCTTTGCATATGATGCATTGCCTCATGGGATACGAGAGCCCACTTTAATAGCGTGTCATTTCTTATAGCTTTGCAAGTGCCTGCAATATAACTCAGCACTTCTCTTACAGCACTTCGTCTTCATTTGTTAAAAATAAGAGACACGCCCACTCAGATCTCTGAGGAGTCTTAAAGGTACGGTTCACGCAAAATGAAAAATTCACTTAACGTTTACTCAACCCGTTATTGCAACGACGCACTTTGTTCATTGGAACAAAAAAGGGTCATTTCAGAGATCATCTTCTCACATAAAGTTGTTGAAAGATTTGGAATGAAGCGTTTAAGTCATATAGCTCACTTTTGTAAGATATTTTATTTATTTTTATTTGAAGCTTCAGTCCCCATTTACTGCAACTGCACGAATAAGCGACCAATACATTCTTCAAAAGTTCACCCCAAATGCCTCTGTGAACAAGTGACATGTTTGGAATGACACAGTAATTAATGGCGGACGTTTTGGGTGAACTATTGACTTGATATTGACTATCTGAGTCTTTGAGAAGATTCACTGGAACGAGACCCAGGAGAACATCTGAAGAACGTTGTTAATGATGTGAAAAAAGCCGCTACAGTCTTATTCCAATAGTTCATCTGGTTCATTAAGAAAGTTCAGACAGCTCTAAAACCAACAAAAAGCTTTACTGGGAATATTTAGCTATTATCTTTGGACTGCGCGTATCCACACAGCAGATCCTGAGAGAAATCGTGCCATCAAATTAGCACCAAACGCGAGGACTACACACAACATGTGCACCAACAATGTAATAAATACTTTCATTTAGAAAGCGTGGAGAACGTCAGGCAGAAATTGCTTTGGAGGTAAACAACTCCGGAGCTTCAGAGGGAGGCAATTACCGGTGAGCTGCTGCATGGGAGCAAACCAGTGCAAAGCATTTGACAAAGGCTTACACTGACTAAAAGCAGAAGTGTATCATAATGCTTTAATGGTGAAAACAGTCAATATGACACAACCGAGCCGCGATGAGTTGATGAATCACTCTGGCTCGGCGACGCGGGCGGCATTGATGAAGCACCTGGCAGGGGCTTCGAGCGTTCGGCGCGCGGGGGTTGCGAATGGAGCGCTGACGGCAGACGGAAAACTGATTGAATCTCCAGCCAGTTCTGCCTCTAACGTTCGTTCCAAAAAGTCAGGTGACGGTAAACAAATGCAAAACGAGAGAGGCGACACGGTGCGGTGTTTATTTCCATGAAATGGTGTGGTGTTTATTTCCACGAAACGACCTTCGTTTATGAGCCTCCGGGAGATGGTGGTTAAAAGGTAGTCTGCCTTTAAAGGACAGGGGAGACAATAATGGCTCAAACATGGTCAAGGGGAATATGGCCGACTGCAGAGAGTGATATATTACACTGGTTAGCTGTTGTTGAGGCGAAGGACAGCGCAGGGCCCGGTGAAAGAGACTTTTGAAGGAATAGCTAAACCAAAAATGAAGATTCGTAGTAAGTCGTGATAAAAATGTCTGGCGAATGCATAAATGTACGTGTAAATACCTAGAACCTTCAGTTTACTTCAAAGAACGCATTAAACAAGTACAGTATATCCTGTGAGTAATAAAAAACATAATTCCCCAATATTTTAAAAGCTACATGATTTACTCAGTCAGTGATGATGCAGAACCCAGTTGTGAGGCCTGTTTAGAACACGGAAAATGTTGTAAACGCAATAAAACCGCAATTAAAATTTCAAAGGAAAACTCTAAGGAGATTATATAACTCACACTGTGGGCTTTTATACATCCGGATTCTTGGCATATGCTTTTATCTCAGGCAAGCTACATGCACAATCAAGGCACCTCAGTTACGTACGCGCTCTGGGAATCGAACCCATGACCTCGACGGCACGCTTTACCAGCTGATCTACAGTAACCTCTGTGGCTTTGGTCTGAAGACACACGCCTAAGTTTAATACCTAGGGTTAAGTGTTAGCCTTTGCAAGTACCATGAAATATAATTTAGTCTTACCAGCAAAGTGTAAGACTACAATGTCTCGGGTCAAGCAGGGGCAACATGGAGGAGATTATGCATATGTTTGGCAGACCAGAAGGCGAGAATACTTACAACTGATGGTGATGCCAAGCTCCACACCTGGCTTCTTTGGTAGCTTCACATGGAAAGTTCCACTGCTTGGAATGACCGATTCTGGATGAGAGAGAAAGGAACAGAGAGGTTTAGAAGTATCAGATACAAGCTCGTCCAGCAACATTTCCTAGTTTTATAAACACTAGGGATTTATAAAGCACTTTGTGCTAAAATTCAATACCCAACCAACACTTGTTAAAATGGCGTGGAGATTGTTAAAATTCAACTAAGTCAAAATCCTTTTATCAGACAGAAAGAGAGAGATCGGTCCAAAAAGCTCAGGCTCTGAGAGATCTCCAGAAATCTCAACACAAAAACGTCCTCTCTCTCTCGTTTGCACAGCGAATCAGATTGAAAGAGAAGCCAAACCTGGTCAAACAAAGACAATACGCTGCACTTCAACAGCCAGCAATTATTCATAAAGGCCACAGTCCCTGAAACGACCATTCAACATTTCCAGCTAGTTAATTTCTTCCAAACCAACGAAAGAGTCTCCAGCCACCTGGTCTGAGATGATGAATACAAACAAATGCAAAAACACAAAGCTAACCACAGAGATCTCTTAAAAGGGAACATTATGGTGACACAATTTTTATTTCATTAGGTTGTAAAGAAAACTCCAGCTTTAGATAGTTTTTAAGTAGCCAGAGCTTTGAGTAAACTTCAAATCTGGTCCACACTGCGGACTATTCTGGCTAAGAACCGCCCACAACAGGAAGTGACCGACTGACTGACAAGCAAAGTGACCAATCACCATTCGCTTTGTTTTTGTGTGTGTCGTCAGAAACACTAAATACTTGCTGTTGGGTTACTGATAAGCCAAATAAAAGAAACTATTAAATATCAAAACACATGAAAAAAAGGCACAACGCATAGATGGAAAGCTAATTACAGTAGTAATGTGCCTGTTCCGTGACTACGCTGACTAAAATAAGACAACACGCTGTGGGTTTTTGTTAGGTAATAGGTAACATTGCATCGGCCCTGTATTTTCACACGGATGTCTGCTTAGGAAAAGTAGCTACTAAATCATAGCGCTAATCATTTTCATACATCAAACGTGCGCCAGATGGCCGAGCACTCAGAATTACGGGGCAACTTTTTCAAACGAACAACAACAACGCTAGGGCGAAAACAGGATGCCGCCAGATGGATCGCTCATCCCCGAACAGGTTTAGAATTGATGAATTGGTCCGTGGCCGTACCTGCTACGTCAAACTCAATCTCCAGTGTAACTTTGCTGGTGATGGTGGAATCCCTCAGCAGCTGATTGGTCTCCTCAAGCGTGCTGTCCTCAGTGGGAATTCCGTTTATTGACAGGATGCGGTCGCCGATCTGCAGGACGCCACACCTGTGCGCGGAGAGCAATTGTAGCACAAACAAAATTCCGTTAACGACGACCTACAGAACATTGAATGTTCTTAAAGGGACAGCTCACCCAAAAATGTAAATGAATTCTCTTTCACAAAAATGTATGAATTTCTTCTAAAACACAAAAGATGTTTACAGTGCACAGAACGTCAGACAGGTTTCAAAAGACATGAGGGGATTTTCATTTTTAGGCGAACTATTTCTTCAAAATAAGAACACGCTGGTTTCTGAGGGAGACACAAAGCAGTACCGGCCAGCTGGCACCACCGAATGAACAACAGTGAGTAAATGTGACATTTTAGCCAAAAGTACAAGCGCCCTCTTAGCTTCTGTCTCAAGGTCAGAGTTAAAGCACAAAACAAGTTTTTCAACAGCAACTTTACTGAATTTTGAACCAGGCTGTGAGCAAAACATATTGTATTGTAAAGGTTCCACTTGCACTTTCCACAAGATTCCACAAAAACGTTATCACTAGCTTGTGCTGTATTTTGGAGGCCTGTAACCAAAGAAAGGATACTGTACCAGGTTTTCTTAACTAGCATGATTTCTTGGTTAACCTTAAATCCTTTGTTGCGTGCCAACTACCTCACAACAAGGTACGTTTTGACGCATACGTTTTGACGCATCACAATATAATGCGAAAAAAAATGCAATATGTAAAACTGTATCAGCAGAACTCCAATAGCTATGCTGGTTCTCGGCACCAATCTGCAGCAATTTCATGCTGCTGCAAGTTGGTTATATCAGCAGGGTCCTTCTCTCGCAGTACCAGCAGGCATCAAATCATCAACATTAAAAGGTTTACGTCCATAACTGCAATTACAACTTCAGCTGGCGGCTACGAATCATCTCTGTTGCTCAGGTCAGTAATTACGATGAAATTGCGACCTAAATCTTCGCCTCCGCCATGTGAGTTCCATCTGTTGCCAGCTGCGGCGCCGGCGCGCAAGTAATTACGCTTAAGTGCTGCGCTGTATCACGCAGCGCCGCAGTCAATCAAAGAGCACGCAGAACCAAAATCAAATTGTCATGGCCGGGCAGTTATATATCATGTGTGATCATCGCATTACATCACGAACCAAGTCATGGTTCTGTGCAAGGAACAAGATGCGCGCGGTGGAACGGCAAACTGATGTAATGGAATTCGGGACGTGTTCAGATAATCGAAATTAGATTCGAGATTAAAAATTAAAGATTCCCGAAGGGAAGTTCACACTAGTGTGATAACGCAAACAATTAAGCTACGATCATGAGGGGTGCCCGGAATATTAAATCCCAGAGTTAAACTAGGTCAAACGAAGCAATGGAGGTTAATATTAATGGTATTAAGGGCGGTCGTACCGCTCTGCCGGGCTGTCGGGGTCTATGTAAGCAATAAGAGGTGGGGAGGACAGGGTCTCCGTGGCGAAGACTCCTCCCTGGAGCTGGATTCCAAAACCCATGATGGAGTCGCTGATGAGGGTCACCTCAGTCGTTTCCGTGTGAACCACCTGACCCGCCAGCCCGACAGTACTGGAAGCCAGAGACACTACAGAGAGGAAAGAAAGAAAAACAGGGTTAAACGAAGCAGATTGTATGTATACGCTTCTTAAGAGTGAGCTTAAAACGAAAGACGAAAAGACGAAAATGAAAGTGTCGATTTCTTTCGGAAACTTTTGAGGCGTCCCTGTTAGAGCAATAGCTGCAGCAGAACTGAAAACTACAAAACGATTCTTTTTTTTTCCTGCGAAACACAAAATGAGATTTTGTAACGAACAGCAAAGCTGCTACAGTCACTATAAGGAAGCATACAGTGAAAACAATAGCTTGATCTTTTTGCTAGACATCTTTTGTGTTCAACAAAGAAAAACTACATAAGGCTTTAGAATGACACGAGAGTAAATGAAATTTTACTGTGCACATCTCAGCACCTGCTGCTGTTTGGACCGCACACTGTTTGTATTATGATTGATCTGGATTTGTGCAGTCACTGATGATATTATTCTATATGTGCTAGTATCTTCGACCAGCTTGGTGTACCTACAAGTAAGAAACCCAGACTGGTGCTTCTTCTGTCTCAAATCAGCCCACACAGCCTTTGGGAACTTTTCATTGAGTTTTATCAATTATCTTGTGGTTCTGCAGCTTTTGGAAAAATAGTTATTAATCATGTAAAAATATTAACGTAATGTGCATTTCAAAGCCTATTACATGCCTTCTATATATCAAAATATGTTGTTTGCATTTTTGTCTTATAACATTACGGTGTGTCAAAATATGCAATTTGCGTGCATACACTTACATACAGTACACTGATGCCTAAATGTAAATAAAGATTTCTTGTACACTTGAGTTATACTTAAAATATGTCATTGCATCACAACATATCAAACCACGAGGCATCTGCAAAACCTGTTGCCAGAACCTTTCTAAAAACTTCAGTTTATCCATTATTTTTTAACGACTTCACATGTTAATGTAGGAAATTAGCAGACACTTTTATCCAAAGTGACTTACAGTGCATTCAACTTATACATTTGATCAGTATGTGTGTTCCCTGGAAACTGAACCCGCAACCCGTGTGCTGCAAACACAATGCTGTTTGCTGAGCTGCAGGAACACTCACACTTGGGTGTCAAGCGGATTTTTTGGTGGATTTGTTTGTTTCAAAAATATTGGTTGTGCTCCATCAACATTCTTTAAACTAAAATGTTTATATATAATGCCAAACATTCAGACATTTAATGTATATCTTTGGTTTCCTAATATGTTTTGTGGCAATTGCACAGGGTATTTGTACATCCCTGAGAAAAAATTTAATTTAGAAAAACAGAAACATAAGTTTCTGTTGACCAAATCACCGGTCTGATTTATACGCCACACTCCGCTCCATTTGCAACTGTCTATCTCAATAAAGTCACACGGGATGCAACTGAATTGTAAAGCCACAGAATTGTTTGAAACCTGACCACAATAAAACTACTTAACTTGCCCACGTCTGTAGATAATAACCTGTCACTCTGACCATGCTTGATTCACCATCACAAACATCAGAGGGCAAAGAGTCTAAGACGTGTACACTCTTTGCCTCTAAACGTTTTCTATATACAAGACCCCATCACAGAATGCCAAATTAAAACCCCTATGGACCCCAAAAGGTGGCTGTCTGTAATGCCTGTCACAATATCTTGTTCTAGCCAAGCAAAGTTGCCTTTTTAATTATAATTGCATGTATTAACTTGCTTGTAAGTTTACATTGTAGTTTCTTTAGAACTTAACACCATTAGATGAACACAATTTTTTTAATTGAAAGAAAATAAAAACAGGGTTACTATATCCAAAATTGATGTAGCACACAATGAATTGCCATCATGCAAGTATAGAATCTTGTATATGCTAGGCTAGGCTAGGCTAGGCTGCACCAAACGGAACACCCAAGAAACGTTGTTTACGGCAACGCAATTGTTTGTAGGGGGATAGAATTCTGCGGGGGGATAAAATTGTGCATGTTTTCGCCGCCAAACCAGACATGACGCATTCTCAAAGAGCCTCTTATTCTCCTAGGAATCGCTCTACTGTGACTTCAGAGTGCATTTGTCTGAGATTGATGGCCGTGCTCACCGGCTAGATTTACCGCACCAGACACCTTTATTGTTTTAAATGCGGTGACCTTTCCATTTTTATTGGGAATGAGGGATGAGAAAGGGAGGCTAACGTGATGCAGAAAAGGACAGGATGCCTCTTTGTGTGCGAGAGGTACGCCAACATATTTCAGGGACACATTTCACGTACTGAGGGACACATCGATCAACATTCGTTTGGGACTTCTAGCATCTGTAGCACAGAAAACGTTACTGACTGGAATTTTCGCAAATCGGATAGATCGTCCGGGGGCCACAGACTATGAAATAACCCGAAAGAGCTTTTATGCTCTGGGGTCTTGGCACTGTCTCGTTTCGTGAGGAGATTCGGTTAAGTGAAGTCTCCCATTTCTGCTTGACTTCAAAGGCTCGGTTTGGACAGGGAAGCACCTGAGGGGTCACGCTCTGCGGATCTCAGAGAATCGCCAGTCAACTGACTGACTCTTTTTCTGCGTCCCACAGACTCACGAATCAGATGTACTAGTTTTAAACCATGTTGTTTATATTAGTATATGTGTTTCCCGGGATTCGAACCCTCAACCTTTGCAATGCTTTATCAGTTAAGCTACAGTGGCCTTGCAAAACAGACCACTGTTACAAAAGTCATTTTTAATGAGTACATAAGCACAAATGTAAATATGTTTCAATACTTTAATGGCATCAGTCCACGCTGCAGGACCCTATAGCACCCCTAGTGGCAAAGCCGAGAACGCAACCGTGCACAAAATTGAGCTTTCGTAGCCAGAAGTGTTTTGCATTTACGTACGTACTTCTAGAGCCTCATGTCCTCAATTCTGTCCTTTAATGTAATTACATTTTCTTCTAGCAGAACACATTAGCACCTCAAGTGACAACCGCATGGAAATCGTAAACGAGGACCGTGGGCATTAGCCAACAATTAAATTATGCTAATATTCTCGCGGTGAGGAGGCGCAGCGCTAGTTCGGTCACAGTACATTAAACGCAGGCCGGTTTGTTCCAGACCACGGAGGCACAGAGGGGAAAATGTTAAAATTAGCATGACACTAGCTTCAACAAGGGTAAACAAGGTTTAGAAAAGACATCAGTGGAAGCTTTTCAGAGTATCCCCAGCAGGAGACGGAGAGAGAAAGGAAATGTGCTAGAATGCGTGTCTGTTTAGAGGATGTGTTGACAAGACAGATCCGCTGTGAATCTGTGTTTGATCTTACTGCAGTTCTGTGACCTTCTGTATTATCTCACAATGCATCCAGATGGGTTGACTTCATACCTGAAATCTGTCATTGTTGTCTGATGGGTGACTTTGCAGTATGTATGTCTTTGGCTTCCTCCCTCTATCACACCAATCTCTCTCTCTCTCTCTCTCTCTCTCTCTCTCGCTGTCTTGTTGAGGAAACCGCTTTGAAAGTGCAGCTTGTCAAGCTACAAGGTAGACTACTCATAATCTAAGCTACAGATTTTAAGAAGTTATTAGCCACACAGTTGCTAATTTAATGAGGCCAGACTCTTGACACGTTCAACTATCAAATAAATTTGATATTTAATTATGCAATTAGAGCATTTATCTGGAACAAAAACTAGATTAGATCAAACATAATTTTACAATAAACACAACTAGTTAACTACTAGAAAACACACTAATTAATATAACATTTACATGTAGATACACAATGACCATAACAATGACCGTAAATGCTTTGATAATCTTTACCGCACATGAACAAGACCAACCGCACCAACAAGACCATTCACTAAACAACACTGTCACACTGGCTAAATACGCGAGGCAGGACAGATTTTAATGCGACTGTTGCCTCAGTTCACTCTGCCGCAAAGCTGTCTGCGCAATACTCGCATAATGCAGTAAAAAATGCAATACAGCCGCAATCTACACTGTAAGCTGTACTGTTTTATAGAGGAACAGGTGATACTTCATAAAAAGGTTCCAGTCATTAACATTAGTTAATGCATTAGCTAACATGAACTAAGAGTGAAATACTTTCTTATTTTTACTGTTTTTAAGTTAGTCGCATCAGTACCTGTAGTTAGTTACTTCTCAATACTGCCCTATCTCTCTCTCTGTCTCTCCCTCTTAGATATGCTAAACGTTAATGTTGTGTTTATTCAGTGCCCGAGAGTCTCTGACAGTGATGACCTCAGGAGGGTCTTTTAACAAACACATTTTATGCAAGGAAATGTCAGTCATGCAAACACTGGAACTGCGGACTCAGCAGTACTGCATGCAGCAGACCCATCTTTACTTATTTCCCCTATTCAATGTCGCCTGTCAGGGTTCTTTGACGCGACCGCCATGGCCGCCCCTTGTGCTGTGCAGAATTTTACAGACAACAAATGAGAGGGGCTATGCAAAACGGGTATCTGTGGAGCACCAATGAGTATAGTTATTTAAATAAGGCATTCTATTTGGGCCAATGAGGAAAGGCAGGTAATTGGCGGAACTAGTAACCAGGAAGTCTGCGTTTATTTTTTTTGTTCTGCCGTTATCACCTGCAGAAAGATGCCATAATTACACTCTCATGTGGGCAAGGTTGTTCACAAATTGCCGTGTAATTCATTAAGCTAAATTTGGCAAGCAACAACAACAACAACAACAAAAAAGCAAAATAAAATCACAATATCAAACTAGATGTGCCTTCCTTTATTTAAAAAGATTCACTTCAGCTCATGCACTAGCTTGGAACTGTGTTCCTGTTTGCTGGCGTGTGTTTGTCATCAGCAATCAGATCATCTTCATCTTACAGCTCATGCGATTGGCCAAAAAAATCCAGTCCATTACGGAGTGCTCTTAAAGCACAGATGACAGCAACTGGGTCACACAGAAGAACGGGAATTCTAATGGATTTCTCTCTCCAGGTATTATAGACCTTCTTACTGGAAAACCGTCTGTGTGGGAGGAACTAGATTGTTTAAGAATACCGGCCTGTATGAGTTTTTTTTTTCTCCGGCGTGCTTCTGGTGTGATTAAGTAGGGCATGTTTCATTTGTTAAAACAAATTCATAGCTGAAAAAAGACTCAATACAGCTATAATAGAACCATTATGAAATCATTTTTCCAAACAAACGGTGTGTATGAAGGGCCCTGCTCGCGCTCGTAGCACTAAAACCCGACATAAATTTATGTAATAGATGAGAGGCTTCATTTTGCGTGGCAGGTATATTTGCCAAACAGAAACGGTGGACAGCGTGGTAGGAAAAACTATTAAATGTGACGTTCACAACAAGCGAGACCCACTCGTAGAAAATTGGAACTGGGAAACACATGCTTCATGACTGAGTGTTGGGGGGGGGTGTTTTCTACAATACAATACTCCTATAAACTATAAAAAAGCCATTTAAATATGTTCACGTCTGGAGTATCAACATTGTGGTGCTGTCAAAATGTGGCCGTTCGTTTAAGTGGCCCAAAATATACAGTTCCACCAATGGGGTGAGTTTGAGGAAGGACAACCTGTTTAGAAAGGAGTGCATGGGTACAGTATTTAAAAAAACGTATTTGGTAACAATTATTATTTTTGTAAAGAAACTACACACTTCACCTTTATGATGCAACAGTGGAAAAAAAACAAAAATACAGTAACAAACCGTTTTTACCATGTCCGATTTCTAAGAAGTGAATTGAAGTAATTACTCAAGCAGAGACTCATCCTCATTGGGGATCCTCATCCACGGTGCCCTTGACATGCACTTTTACTGCAATTAATGATCCAGTTCGTCCACAGCGGGTGACCGAACCACAAGCCTGATCAAATATCAACTTAATCACCAGCTAAACCCCACTTCCTGTGCCGCGAATAAACCAACACCACGACCGCGTCAAAAAAAGGCGAGAAAAAGCAGAAACTTTTCCGAATACTCAGAATGGAACTGTGAACAAAGTAAGCAGCTGATTGACTATTTTTCGAGTCTCAGTGTTTGTTTATAGGTCCTGTTTGCGGTGCCAGAAGATAAGACCTGCACCTCCACAAGATATGAAAGTGTGGTTTGGTAATTATCAGCGGCAGAGGAGCAGACGGGCGCCAGTGACGCTCCGCGGCTGAAGGATATGAAATATCTTTCAGGATCTAATTACTGGGTAGCCAGAGGTGTAATTTTCCTCTTTCGCTTGGCGGCTTCAGTTATGGGTGGAGAATGCCGAACTTGTTCTTATCCAGGTAAGCGCTATCTTGCTCCGTGATCTCATTTAAATTCATAGCCGTTACTTACAGAGCCAAAGGGGGAGTGACGAGAAAAACGGAACCGTGCGCAAGAGGTCGGAATGTATAAAGATAGACCATCACAGCTGAGACGAGCATAATTATAGTTGTACAGCCTTTCTATCATAAATACGAGCAGGTCGGTTGTTATGTTGGTGAGTTAGCTTAACTAATGTTCAGGCATGCAAACTTGAATGCGTTTAGCATAATGTGACATTTAGAAAGGTTTATTTCTGAATTACCGTGGGCGCTACTTTGAACCTTCCGGCTTCTGTGTTGCAGGAAGAATGGAACGGGCAGCCACAACATTTGAAACTCAATATAAAAGTCGAGACAAATCCACGGCTAGGACCCGCATGGAGCTGCTTATGCGTTCAAGACATTTTTACAGGAAATCAATAGCCAAGCCTTTTCTGTTTACTTCAGCCATTCTGATAAAAAACCTTTTAAAGAATGTGGAACTGGCTGAGAACTGCCGGTAGACTACTTTTAAAGGCACAGAGCATAAAAAAATATTCCATTATTTGAAGTATTTACCTAACATTAGGTTGTTTCAAACCCTTTGGAACACAACTGAATGGAAAACGAAACATAAACTTTTAAAGTAAATTCTGGTTACTCTTTACAAAATGAAAGTAAATGGGGACCGAAATTGTCAAGCTCCAAAAGGGCTAAATATCTTTTTGCGATTGACCTCATTTACTTTCATCCTATAAAAACCAAAACCAAGATATGCTTATAAAAGGCTTGTGGTCCACAGAAGACAAGTTTGGAACAATATGAGGGTGGAAAATGTCACAAAGTTCTTTATGATAACACCAAACCTACTTGAGCTCTTGTAATCTTTCTTCTTCAGTTTGCGTCTCATCATGGTGCCGCGGGGGCTTGTGGGATACATGGTGCGTGGCAGCGTGTTCATGTTGAGTGAGCTCAGACTGTACGCGCTCATGGAGGTCGGAGAAAAGGAAGAACCCAGAGCTGTGTGAGAAACATAACAGAACAACATTTTCACAAACTCTCAGTGGAAACCACCGGAAACTAATTCAAATTCAGAATACAATCGTCCTGCAGGTGTAAAGATGCTTCTATTTTTGCTTTCATTTTTCAACACAAATGATTTTTTTCAACATAATTTTTAGTGATAAGAAATTCTTTGAAAAATGCGACGCATTTTCCACCTTGTTATTTTCCGCCTGGTGTTTAATGGCGACAAACACTCGAACGGGAATCTTTACAAGTTTGTGATAATCTTTGTTATTCCAGCACGATTTGAGAGCGTTTCAAACATCTTGCGTGTTTCATTGTAAGAACGAAAATCTGCACTTGCCTGTTGAGGTGCTAATATCACCGTTTTGCTCTTTTGAACGGTCACCTGAAATTAGCGCGAATCAAAAACGCATCTAATGAATTTTAAGCCAAAAGGTGTTTTAAGCGCTTTCAAAAACTGAAACCTTAATGACATTTTAAATGAGATTTTCAGTGTGGACTGCGACTTCAAATTCGATCCTATTTCAAACAGTCTCGTAACATGTGGCGAAAAGAGAGTCACGGTTCGTCATCATTAGAGGGAAAGCACAAAACAACTCATTAAACACAGAATAAGTGCAGTCCTGCATGACACAGCGTGAATCGTGTTAAGTCTTCATCAAAGCACTATTCTAAAAATACTTCCAGAGCCTGAAAGCTACTTTTTTATCACGGAGCAACGGCTAAGAACCAAATCCAGTTCGCACCGATCAGATAAAGCTCTTCAAAGCCAATTTTTCAGCACTCTACTCTAAAAATATGCTTTATTTGGCAGGGACCCTGTCGATGGCTGGAGCAGGATTAGAGAGTCTGTTTTCTGCATTGAATTGCATTGTAACACTCGTCTGCCCTCGCCGCGTGTCGATACTGTAGATTCTGTGATGACCTTTATTTTAAAATATAAACTGACCAACTATGGAAGGCTTTAATGAGGCATGGCCTGTTCCACTTGTTTATTGTAAAGGATTAGCTCATCCTAACCCAGATGTTCATGAGTTAATGTCCAGCTAATGCTGCCTAATTTGACTGTAGAGAAAATGGAGATTTAAATAATATAACTCTTGGGGGAGCTTTGCCGCGAATCAATGGCAATTCTTGTTTAAAGATGGAAAAGTCTTTGAACTCGCAATAACCAAAGGGGATATATAACCAGAGAAGGATTGGGTGGAAATAAACAAATATACAAAGAATGTGACTAAAAATACCGAAAGAATAATGGTAAGTTATGTGCAACCACCAATGATTTAGCAAACAGGTGAAATAATAATGGAATAAAGGTAAAAGATTAAAAAGGTGCTAGCAAAGGTTTAAGTCATTTGGTTAACATCCTCCATTTTGCTATTGTACCTGAAGCTGAGGGCTGCATGCTTTCAAACACTTAATCCCGCCCATCAAAGGCACCTTGGCTAACCCAATTGGCCAACTGCAATGTGATTGACAAGTAGAGAGCGTTTCTGGTTGGCTAGTTTACTAAAAATGCACAGGTTGCACTCCTGACACTTGTTTGCTGTTTTATCCATGGACATCTGTTTGTGAATATCCGTAGTAAATATATTTGTATAATGTATGTGTGATATTACCAAAAAAAATCACTTACAGCACCTTTAGGTGTGATCACAGTGTCAACAAATAAATCACTGGCGGTCCAGACGTTATCTTGTTGACTGCTAAATGCCGTTGTTACTCAACTACAATATCCATATGTGTTCGAGGAGGCGGATAACGAGAGCGCCGCTTTCTTCACACCCATTGGCAGTCGGCAGAGTGCATCACAGCTCATTTGCATAAACAAACTCAGAAGCATTAACTGTGTTTCACTGCCAATGGTAATTTGTTGCTCGTTGTCTGAAATTATTGAATTAAAGCTTCTGTTTTCTTTGTTCCTACATATCAGTCAGTGTGAACAGAAATTCCAACACTAACACGGTGCCCTTGAAATGCTTGTAGCACCCACAAGAGAGATCAATAAATGCCTGATGGCTGGAATTTATAGCAAGGAGTCTATATAACCTTAGACTCTAAGGTCACTTTTTTAAAATGAGGGAAAACATGACCAGAAACGAGAAGCACTTTTGGTATTTACCCCAGTTATAGAAACTTCCAGTTAACGCGACAAGTGACGATCTTGTTAGCAACGCATCCTCTCATCTTATCGGCCAATTAGAGAGCAAGGCTGGAGGATGTCAATCATAATTGACTACGTATCCCAGAATTCACTTGGGGCTACTGAGAAACGATCCAGTCACATGACCGAATTACCAATAGCGCCATATTACATCCTTAACGAGGATTATGTTTGTATTTCCAGAATGGTTCCGTGCTCGTCCGGCTTTGTGTTGCATCTTTGCTCCTTGCCTTCGTGTGCTCTGGAACACCCACAGTTGGAGAACAAAGGCCAAATATGATACAAGGAACAAGAGCAGGAGAAAGAGGCCGAAAATAACAGTTTTAGCTCTGAGAACATCTGAAAACAATTCCGTTCTGCTCTGGTTGTCGTGGAGATCAAATATAACACGATAGAAAATGACAGCAAAACAAAAACAGCATTATAAAATCGAGCAGAAACGAGACACTCTAACGACCGTTTAGAGGCGCTAAGTGCCACCCGTTTTTTGACAGATGGAGACATCAATCATTATTAAGATAACTTTATATCCCAAGAAACAATTTCCTGTGGAAGGATTTCCCGCTCTGGCAACAATCGCAAAAAAAAAAAGACCTTGACTTTGTTATTAAGCGACGAACGCAAAGATCAATTTCACCCCGTTAATGACGCTGTCACGTCGCAGAGTCGAAACCCATAAAATAAATAAATCTATTTAGAGGTGATATTAAAGAGACACAAAGAGGGATAAAAGATGATGAGGATGATTGAGGATGAAGGAAGGAAGGCGGGAACATTACGAGGGTTGTTCGGAGAGGTTTTCTGCTTGGCCTGGCTGCGGGACAGGTCTGGATGGTAGGTGTTATAGTGCTGATAGGGGAGGAAATTGCTGTTGTTGTTGGTTCCGGATTCCCAGGGTAGTGGCCGGTTACTCCTCTGCACCTTGACTGAGCACACAGAGGGGAGAGAGAGAGAGGACGGGTGTGAAACATACAACATCACATGTTTAATAGGTATAATAGACACCACAGGCTAGCACAAACAAGGAGAGACACTTGATTTGTAATATTGTGCTTAAAACTGGGTTAAAGGCTTTTAAACCCTGGGTTAAGTAGCGTTTACACTTGTAATTTTGAAGGAGAGTTAGCACTGCTTTTAACCCTGGGTTATGAAGCCCTATTTTGCTTTTTCAATGCTACTAACCTGGATTACTGTTGAATTACCAACAGTAAAGTACAAACAGTAATTACCAACAGTAAAGTACAAATTTTCCGACAGGACTTTTCTCAAAAATGAACACAAACAAAAAACGAGTTCAACAAAATCTTCAGAAAATTTGTTGCAAAACTTCAATCAATCAAGGAATGTTTTGGGTCAAACCAACGTCGCAATTAACGTAGACCTGACAAAACTGCACATGCGAGCATTAGAATGCACTTTGAATCTGTTTGCATGCAAGCAAACATCTGTTTCTTTTTCCGTGACTTTCTTACATTTGTTACAGCAGCTCTGAAGCTGACAACACACAGGACGAGCGTTTAGCAGTGTCGTGGAGCCCTGCAAGATCTCAAATATCTTCCAGTTTCTCTGGAAGCGACGTCAGAAGACACACACACACACACACACTTTCATTGATCATTTTCTATTTTTGCTGCTTTCGCTTTCCGAGTTAATTTTGGCAGCATGTTCGCTGTGACCAAAGCTTTCAAACACAAAAGCACACAGCCTGGAACGAGAGATTACAAAAACACAGAGAGAGAGAGAGACTGGAGGGGGGTGTAAGTGAAACAGAGACACACTGAGGGGTGAGAGAGGCATGTGTTTTTGTGTAAGTGTGGAGACCAGGGATCTGTCATCCTGATGGCATCGCAGATCAGCATGGGCTGAGAGACACTGAAGAATCCATTGAGACTAAAGGTAATCAAGGTAGGGCAGATGACAGCCATTATTCCTGTAACTGTGTGTGTCTATGTGGGTGTGTGTGGTAAAGACAGCCATTGTTCATGTAGTATAAAGGAGAAGGTGCAAATAAATGTGTGCTAGATGTTCTCAGAGGTTTTTATACAATACAATATGTATTATTGTATTTATTCTGAGGCTGTTCATAGATTAAAATAATCATGAATAATCATTTTGACGTTTTCATGATTATCTCCAATTCTAAATGTAGGCCAAACCAGGGTTGGCAGTCACGCCACCAAATATTTCTCAATATTTTTTACGTCATTGTTTTAAAAATAGGCCCAGCGTATTAAAATAAAATGGCCAAAAAATGTTACAGGTAAGAACATAACAAGCCATTGTTTATGCCAAAAGATTTTTAAGTGTGCCTAAGAGCGTTTAAGCATCCAAAAACAACTGAGAGGAAGGGCTAGGCTTTAATATTGTGTTGTTGAAAGTAGACTCAGGGGCTTTCCACACAAAGCCCACGGCAGCCCAGAAAACCCATGTTGAGTATCTTGAGTTTACAGCGTTAGAATGTGTATGTGTAAAGCGTACGCTTGTTCTTCTGTCAGTCGGCCGTCTGGCATTCAAAAGCGTGTTAGTACTGAGAACGCGTCGCTGCTCTAAATCTGCTGGAGATGGAAGAATCAAGTTCACGTCCGCGCGGGCGAAGCGGCATAGCAATGCCAGAAGTGTGCGACAGCAGCTGGTGTGAACTTCCCCCATTGACTGCACTCGGATGGAGCGCTAAACTCAATTTCCTTTCTTTAACAGCCAATCAGAACGCCTCCTACCAGCTGACCCGTGGGTCACTTCATTGTTTTTTAATGCCGGGGCTCTTAAAGGCCCTTCAACCGCAGGAAGGTTTAGTATGCT
Source organism: Botia almorhae (assembly GCA_036877575.1). NCBI lineage: Eukaryota > Metazoa > Chordata > Actinopteri > Cypriniformes > Botiidae > Botia > Botia almorhae. The sequence continues at coordinate 17,732 of JAZGTJ010000535.1, forward strand.
ACGCAGGTTCATGCTTGTTTATGTTGTCTAAACTCAGGTTTCAGTCCAGATTCTTATTAGGTTTATAGGGAAAAGGGTTTACATCTGCGGCCTTGTGGAAATTTTGCTAAATATTTATTATTTGCCATCAACGTCATAATGTCTGGAATTACAGGACACGTTTAAGACTTTTAGCGGTTGATTTTAACAGACCGGCAGCAAAGGCAGACTAATCCTAAGCTAATTAGATTTTTTTATTTTCTGAGGTAAAATGTGAGAGAATCTCGCCCGTGTATTAGTCACTGACACAATACTAAGATGTTGTGGGTGGTTGCTTGACCTTTACAACACAGTTTCTAAGGTGCTTTGAGAAATGGAAATTATACATGGTGTTCTGGGTGATTTCCTACTGGCCGAAGTCAAAATGCCCTCTGGCCTTAGATAAGAACCATGCCATGATGGGCTCCAAGAAGTCAACTTGTGAGCCAAAAAATTCTGTAAATGGTTATTTTGAACTATAATTCTAATGTAATTGAAAGACACAGCTTCTTCGAGAGCGCTTCTGCAAGCTGTGCATTAGCGTGCTCAGAGCAAACACTGCTAAACCCTCTATGAGATGTTTTGTGTCTATACTTCATTCATTTAAAGCTCCAGCGCATTAAGCAGTAAATGAAGAAAATCACAGTCGGACTTCAAACTGCCTGTTGTGAGCAGCGTTACTGTTATTACGCAGAATCGACACGACTGTATTTAACTAAAAGCATCGTGTTTTTCTGGAGTCTGTTGTTGATTCTGCCTCTGTCTGTGGAAAAAGATCCATCGTATGTTTGATGTTGCGCACACACGATATTTCTTATCTAACGCGCAGCGAGGAGCATCGCCTCGTGAGTCAAGCCCTCGGCTGAAGCGTACCGTCCTGCGTCTGATCTGTATCACAACTTTTTTCTTAACGTTATGTGACCACAAGTCCCACTGTGAATCGAAGCAAGAAGAGCGCTTTGAACAGTGATCTGTTATGTATTTGCTTAATAACTGCTTTTGGTTAACTTTTAACCACAAAAAGTCACGTATTGCTGCCTTAAAGGGATAGTTGATTTAAGAATAATAATTCTTCCATCATGTAGGTAAGTAGTTGTTCATTTTTAGGTGAACTATCCCTTTAACAAAGTACAAACGGTTCCTGCACTGCACTATTTCCTCTTTTATAGCATCTCACTATATCTGCAGTCAAAGAGCAAGCTGTCTTGAGGGAACATTACAAAACCTCAGAAGTATACATCACAAGAACCACCTCAAGCCTGTCAGTTATTCCCCACGACTGACTCTCACTCAGATATAGGACGATACAGGGATTCCGTCGTAAATTCGAACCCTGATGACAGGTGATATGGAAAACCCCGGATTACTTCACGTCTACCTTTCAGACTCAGTTCTAGCCGGTCTTCTTTGTGGCATAAATCCCGCCCTATCTGACAGTACAGCGACATTTGAGCCTCTGTTAAGTGTTAGCATCCCAATCCTGATAAAACATGACAGGAAAACCGGATGTCATGCGAGTCTGTGTTCCTCTTGTCGTTGCTTTAAACTTGCCAAACCTCGTTAACCTTGTAACATTTGGTGCCTCGCAAGCTTAATAAAGGCTCGTCAGGTGATAAGAACAAGCTTTTGAACAGCGTGTTACGCCTCACAACGTGAGGCACAAAGCCTCGCGCCTCGTCCTTGAACGGCCGACCGCAATAACGATATCTCTGCGGGGAAAGGCGTTTAAAATTGTTAAGATAACCACCGTGTGGACGGGACACAGCTGGTCTTGCACTCAGATATCAAACGGCGCATTAAGACAACACTGTATCTGTGAACTACACGGCTGATATGGAAGACAAGCGGGAATTATGCTAGGCATTAATTATGCATGCGGCGTCACTTTCAATATTGATTAACTCGTTAGGGGAACGTTTCCACTCTCAGAGAACAGGTCTGTTGTGCTACTCTGAAGACGCCGGCCGCAGAACGTCGCGTTGATCGGGTCCTATTCATAAATGTGCCCAAAAATAAAAGGCTGAGAGTTTCAATTTGTGTCGCTGTTGGGGGGGGGGCGTGTGCGCTACATCGATGCTGATGGGGATTTGATGAGAAGGATTACAAAAAATTAGTTTTGAAGGTGCGGAAAAAGGCGGGTTAGTTTGTAATCAAGTGGGAATATGGCAAGTTTGACTTCGGAAAATTCCTGCTAGAGCAAAGAGCAAAAATTCCAATCAAACACTTCTGGTACAAAGACACTAGCAATGCACCATCAACATTAAAATGAACATATTTACAACATTCTCTAATGTACTGTGAACTCTAATGTGTGTAGACCCCTGTGTGGGAGTCTCTTACCATGTTCAGGGCCCTTAAGAGCCAGTCTTGTTTGGTGGTGGGGCAAAATCTCCATTTTGACATGTTCTGAGGCGCTAGCTAGCAGCTGGGTGGCTTCGGCCAATGTGCAATACTCCATACTCGTGCCATCCACTGATAAGATGTGATCGCCCGCGTGCAGCGCGCCACACCTGCGAAGACAGTGACATCACTTCCTGCTCTGACATCACCAAAGGAACCATTTTAACCCTTTCAAACAACGTTAGCTTTAAAACTTAAACTTATAAGAATAATTCTCCCAGCAGCACATATACAGGGTCAATAAAGGGCCCAGATATCGGTTATTGGAGATTTATTAATAATTCTTCCCTAATCATTTTCCCAAAAAGCAAACTCTCAAATCATCTTGTGAGTGCTAATCTGCTCAGATGGAAAGATTTTCACTTGCTCAGCACTCCACACACCCCTGTTATTGTTCCGGTCTTTTCTGCTGGCATGAAAAACTAGATGAGTTATTGAATTTCTATAATTAGTTGGTAAGCTTTATGCATTACTTTGAACATTTCAAAAGCAGCCATCAGGTTTCAGCAGTAAACATTCCTCTCGGCCCGACACATTGATCTGGACCTCAAAACAATTCAACAGTAATGAGCTACGAAGCTTCTTTCCAACGAAATCAAAATGGTGGCATTCCTCCGCGTGCCGGAAATGATTGCGGTCATAATTACCTGTCCGCGATGCTGGCCGGTTTGACCTTATCGATGATGATGACCTGCTTGTTGCAGTACATGGAGGTAGAGAGGGCCAAACCCAAACTGGAGCCCATAGACTTGGCCACCTCCACCAGCAGGGGACCGGAGGCGGTGGCCACGGAATCTGCGATGGAGAGAACACAAAGCGAAAAGTTTAGGAAACAGTTATACATCCACATGCACACAAAAAGTGAGACCCTTTTTTAAGGTAACAGAGGCCATTTGGTCATTCCAAATCTCTCGCCCTAAGTTTTGTATTAAGTCCTGTTAACACTCGCAGGCAAATGTCCACTCTGCCGGTGTGTTTATAACACGCTCTGATTTCACCTGGCGCCCGTTAGAAAGAGAAATAGCTACTGCCGCCGCGTGTGGAACAGACAGCATGAGCAGCCGGTCTTTAGTTAGAGCGAGCGCGCAGCTGTCGGCTGTCAGGTGTGTCAGCTCTCTCGCCGCATTCACGGTAAATACCGCGCGCTGCCATCACAACATGCCAGGGTACCGAAAACTCCAGCAGTACCCCGACAGCTAGCTACACCGCTTAAAAAAAGACAAGCACACACTGAAGCATTTGAAAGAAGCACGTTTTCAGCCGCTGTGGTTTTTAAAGCGGCTCTTTAAGCAGTCAAGTGCTGTGGAGGACGGGGATGGGCGCGGTACCCGAACACGCACGTACTGTATACTGTACGCCAAAATACATTTATTGTGCAACATATGCGCTTTGAAAAGGTGGCATATATCTTTTTGTAAAGACACAGCTGAAACCCAGCTAACAGAAAACGTTCGCAGGACATTGGCTAGCGTTCTCTGAAAGTTTTCTCAATTTCGTAGTAACATTAGAAGAACGTTTTTAACATTATATATATATTAAAAACGTTATTAATAGATTTCCACCTTCCTGGTAAACCCAGCAAAGCCACCTGACACCATCTACAAAGGGAGGGATGGTGTGTCCACACAGGTGCGAGGAAATCATTTAATCACAAGCGTCCATGTGACAAAGGCTTCAGATAAATGTGCCACTCTTAAGAGCATCTTACAGATGAGGGTTCGAGCGAAGCTGTGTTCACGTAACAGTATTGGAGCTCTGGTCTGTAGCATGTGGCATTAAGAGGTGGGGAGGGGGGGCTGGACAACAGTTGTAAATTGTGATGAATGCGTAATGTACGTTTGGTCTCTGGTGGGCCTTTTTAATCAAAGTCTCGTTAGTGTAGGAGAGTTTATAGGGGAGAAAGAGAAGTAGAAAGGTGGAGGAGGAAGAAAGACAGTGTACATCGCTTTAGGTCTGGAGAAAACACAGTATTTCCGACAAGAGCCCAGCTCGGAATAACGGGCGAATGATCTATGCATTATGCAGCTAGTCTTAAAGCTAAAGTGTGTCATTATGCACAACTAGCATCACAGATACCGTTTTCTCAAATAGCAGCTCATCTGCCACTGGACAGGCAAACAAATGGCTCCTCCACCAAACTCTCAAACTAGGTATTTGGGACACAGCAATGTTTAGAAAGCACAGATCCAGCTAACAATTTTAGGTTGTACGAACGTTTTCCAAACATTGTTGTATTCAAATTATTGGTTTCTTATATAAGCACTATTAAAAATATTCCACAGTTCCACAGCCATAAACACAGTTGAATGGGCACTGTGGGATTGTTAGCATTTAATGCTGTCTACACAGTCATATCCAAACGGAGGGGCATGTTAGTGCACTGATGCGGGATGTGCCTTCCTTAGATTTCCGCTGAGCAGCGCGGCAGAAAAATAAGCTTTCACTTCCGGGTCAAAGCCTGGAGAGACATCACAAAGATGAGTTACAGCCGTGGGCCACTACAAACCTTCTTCCTTTCCAAATTTCCTTTTGGTTTTAGTTCAGTTCGGTACATTTGCTTCTGTTGTGCTATCTTTGTTCCATTCAGCTCTATCACTACTGATTATAGCTATCATTATGCACAGCATGTGTACCCTGACATTTACAAATACAACATTTCTGAGTTTGATTAAATGATAGGAATGTCTGATGCTTTTTAAATGCAGAAATGTTACATAGTTTACCAGTCGTTGCTGTGAGTCAATTGCTCTGTTTCTGAACTTAGTAGGCAGCCTACGTAGGCAGCATTTTAAGGGAACGTTAACGGCCTCTAAATTAAGTAGACTACATAATGCTGACTCCTAAGATACTACATTGTGGCTAAATTGTAAAGCATAATGCATGCAGCACTTGCAGTCAAACAATCCCATAATGCGTTGCGACAAAATAAATGTACATTATATGTGGGTGGGGTTAGTTCAAAGGGGGCGTGTCCTTACCCATGACTGACACGTCATATTCAATAAGAAGTGTGGCTTCCTGACCACACTGTTTGAGGATGCTCATGGCCTCCGCGTGGGATGCTCCATGCAAACGAATGCCGTCGATGCTGAGCAGTCGGTCACCAGGCTTAATCGTACCTTCCCTGAAAACAAAGAAACGCATTAAAATAATAACTTAAATAAAAAAATTAACTGAAATTAAAAAACCCTCGAATTACAACAACGTGTGCGGTATTCGAGAGGCAACCGAGGACCGTCGTGCGTTTTCCTCTTGTTTGTTTGCAACAATAAACATTTATTATGGAAACAATGCGTAAGAATTCCACATGCTCCCTCTTCCCTCGTCTCTGACTAAGTTATGGGCACATTAAGAGACATTACACAAACCACAGTAACTCCTAAACAATTAAGACCGAGAACAATTCCTAAAGCGCACACGCATAAAAATACATCCAGGCGCTCCTGCAGACACTTAAGAATGTGGAAACTCTACTTAAGCTGTTTTTTTTAAGCGAAATGCAGCGTGTGAAATGAAATCACCAGTTCCAATCAGAGACCGCAGGATGTCGCGGCCAGTCAATACCAAATTGAAAAGGTGGGAATAGAACGCAATATTTACTTGGAAAACCGCGTGGCACGCCATTGAGCAAAATAAATGGGAACGCTGGTTTGGTAAGAAATGAAATTACGAGTGTGCAAAATGAATATTGATAAAAGGCTGAGGGAAAACGGGCCGGTGCGTAACGAAGCTCGAGAGCGAGAGAAATATCCCGTCGATCCATTTGCAATTCCCAAGCGGGGGGCCGAAATATGCCCGATCTGAAAGTGAGGTCTGGCCAGAAAACACTATTTTCATTAAGCAATTTCTTGCCTTATGAAAACATAGCAGTGACTGCGTTACCATTAAAGCTGAATTCATTATGAGGTGCCACTGAGAGGAAAAACACATACGTGTGTTTTCTTTAATAATACAGCTGGAACATTTGCATGTGACCTATGTAGTACATGAAAAATACTACATATTAATTTCTTGGGAAGTAACAGCATCATGCTTGTGATTATTAAAGATGGATTAAACACCCCTCAGTGTGTTCTGGTCTAGTGTTAAATAGATCTGTTATAGAGAAGCCATTTCCAAACATACTGCACAGTGAAAAAAATAAGTAAATAAAATCCAGGATTGTGTTTACGTAGAAGGAAAAAAAGTTGATTATAATTACAAATGTGTTTAATCCATTACTCACAAACAAATATTGTGTGTACACATGTATGTTTATGTTTATACAATACTGCAGATGTATCTTGCTGTATTATCTTTTCATTCCTTTATCTTTGTCATTTTCATTTTTGTCTTTTTCATTTTTCACCAGATCAACAGGTTTGGGAATATTCATGTCAGCGCTGATGAATCCCATTCACTTCAGACCATCTCACCTGTCAGCCGGACCGCCGGGTCTGATGGTTGTTATGGTAACCGGACGAGATTTGTTCCTGTCTTCATGGGCACCACCTACAACATTAAACAAACAACATATATTTTGCCAATAAGGTAAATCATAACTTTAAATAACGACAACATACCGAAAAGGCTATTGGCTCACCTCACAGATGCCTGTCCATACATTTTTCAATAAGCGTGAAAATTCATACGTTTTTAAAGCCACGCTTTGCAATAAAATTGCATATTATTGTGTTCACAAACATGTTTCATCTCAAAGATGAAATGAAAGTGCTCAAAACGGCCCAGACAGATTTCGAGAAAAAAAAAGCCGAGCTAACCGAGACCTTGAAATGAAAACCTTTTCTCTCTTCAAAAGACTCCCTTACCCTGACGGATCTGGAAAATGGCCTCTTTCTTTTTAATGACGTCTAAAATGCAGTTTGGTAAATATCTGGAAATTGAGCTGGAGCTCAACGGTGTTTCGTCCTCTCTCACAGGTCTGAGAGCAGCGAAACGGATCTCTCGAACTAAATTTCGTCTTTTCGTCTGAGGTGGATCGGAATCAAAGAGCGTTGATGAGACGGACTCAAAGGCATCAGATCTCAGACGTCAAGAGGTCCGCGGAGACACCCACCTCTGATGACGAAACCGAATGTGTTGCCTTCTTTATGAAGCGTCACCTCCACGTTTTTGAACATGACCCCTGATCCCTGAACAGCTGAGAATGGAAGGAAACAAAGTTCAAAGTTCTGCCGAGACATCAATGGATGATCAGAGCACATAACCGAACATCAATGCATGTTCAGGTCTCGTTGACAGCATGAGGAAACTCAATGTAATCAGGATGTTACAAACTCCTCTCATTTTATTAGCTGAAATACATATAACAGATTGTATATCAACATTTCAGCCAAGCCAAGTAATAAAAATGGCAATAATTTGCATTTGGAATCAGCATTGGCTGATAATAATGTCTGCTTGGCCCGATTTACCATTTGGCTTTCTTTATATGTTCTGTTTCAAAATATTTCAGTGTCTGTATCATTTGTTAATTAATTTACTGTATTTACAGTATGCAATACGTATGCCTACGATATCAATACCAGTCATTAAAAAACATATCGTTTGATCCTTAATAAACAATCCAGACAAAAAAGTACAAAGGATCCAGACAAAAACAAAAACTTATTCATCATCTCAAATAAACCTTTACAAGGCTTTGTTTTGCAGTGAGCATAAATAGAAATATCATTAAAAGATCAGAGAAATATGAAACTAGCACAAATATGTAAAATAATCTGGTTGCACAGGACAACAGTTAACGTTAGCAGTCATTACACAAAAATGTGTCTGCAGAATGCTGGGATTGACCAATCAGAATCAAGTATTCCACGGAGTCATGTGATGATCATAATGTGACTCACAGACAGGCGGCAGCTCGTACTCCACCTCCAGCACGACTCTCTCTCCGACATTCTTCAGAAGACTGATGATCTCATCATGGCGAAACTTTGTCAGGTTGATTCCGTTCACAGACTTGATGTAATCGCCCACGTTCAGCTGGTCACTCCTGCAAAAGACAAAAAACAAACAAAAAACGTGAGTAAGGCTTGCCTGTGCAACGCTTAAACTTTGGCTTTGGGTCGTTGCTAAGCTAAGGTGGCTGCTTGTATTACGCGCCACCTCCTTTTTTGAGAAAAACTATTAAACGCTAAGGGAAATTTTTTTATTAAAATGTCATGTTATCAAACAATTCTGGTCCTTGACGTGGAAGGAAAAATTAATCACGGCTAAATGAGCTCTGCTTCGTGCAATGTGACTATATTCACATTATAGCACGGCCTGTCACACATTATTGCCAAATTATAGTCCATAGACATGGTTACAGTAATTACCTTCCGTGTCAGTCTGTGACCAAGTGAAAATTTGGGTCCAGACATAAACCTAATCGCTTAGAGGAGTAATGGCACACCTCTCCCCAACAAAAGAACCATCTGAGAGAGTTTAAGACTAAGAGAGTTTAAGACTAAGAGAGTTTAAGACTAAGAGAGTTTAAGACTAAGAGAGTTTAAGACTAAGAGAGCTTAAGACTAAGAGAGTTTAAGACTAAGAGAGTTTAAGACTAAGAGAGTTTAAGACTAAGAGAGTTTAAGACTAAGAACAGTTAAACAGAACAGTTAAAGGACGATGAAACACAAAATAAATAAAGGAAAGACGCAATTAAATGGAATGGGGAGAGGATGGGAGGAAGGAAGGAAAGAAAGAAAGAAAGAAAGAAAGAAAGAAAGAAGGAAAGAAAGAAAGAAAGAAAGAAAGAAAGAAAGGAGGAAAGGAAGGGAGGGAGGGAGAGAGGGAGGGAAGGATAGAAGAAAATAAGGAACGGCAGAAAGGGAGGAAGGTAGAGAAGGAAGGAAAAAGCAAGCAAGAAAGGAATGAAAAGAACAGAGTGAACGAATGGAGAGAAGAGTGAAAGAGAGGCGGAAAATAAGGCAGGGATGGAGGCAGGTTGTGCGCTTTGATAGCTGATCTGAGCAGATGAAGAAAGGACTTTGTTCTGAGGAAACATCTTCTGAGAGTGAGACAGGCGGCTCCGGTCCCTGTCTCTCTCTGACACACATACTGGCGGTTGAAAGCACTCGCGTTTTACAAGGCGGAGTGACTGTCAACGGTTTCCAGAGAAACCACTGTGATGTCAGGCATTTATTTCAGCTGGAGTAAAATTATCCAGTGTCTCTGTTGTAATAAAAAACCAGAGGTGATACAGAGCGAAACGTTAAAACTTCAAAATGTGATTTAGAGAAGTATCAAACAGTGACGGGGGTGTTAAAGTGTACTGGCGTGCAGGTGTGTGTGTGTGTGTGTGTTTTACCACATGAATATGTATGACGGCCATATGCAGTCTTTGTTCTTGGATCTACAAACTAATGAGGAAATAAGAGACGAAATAACACACACGTCGATTTCGCAAGTGTATCTAAATGAGAACATACAATATTGACTTCCTTTGTTTCAATATAAAGCAGATTATAATCGCTACTGATAAACCAAAACCCATTAAAATGTTGCATTAAAACAAACAAGCATTCATAATGCATACACGATACACACAAAATCTGTGTAACGCATACACAGATTTAAATCTGTGTATTTAAATAAAAACCCCACAAACAGAGTGCAGAATTAAACAGGAAAAATTCACTAAAACCTGATTTCTTACTCCTCGTCTTTCACTGCTTAAAGAACAGGAAGTCCCGCCCCCAAATGTATGCGATTGGTTATGCAGAGGTTTTCATTTTGGACTGCTCGCACAAACAGAGCAATATTAAAAGCACTGTAAACTCATGCATTGCTTATGACTTATAATTATTTCTGTACATTAAACCGGGAGAGGAGAAAGTATTTTGAAGTCATTCCGGGTTCAGTCAGTATCTGTGGAATGCTGTTGATTACCACAGAAATTAATTTCATTCCTCAGCTCGCAAACACAAACAAAACTTGCATTTACAGTAATGGATTTATAAATGGAAATCTAAACGCAAGGCAACGCAGAAGCTTTAAAAGCCTAAATTTGAGATTTCAATTTAAAGCACTTATGTATATTTAATTTTTTAACACAGAAGAGGGTGTTAATTGAGTGGGGAAGTTTTCTAAAGTATCCTTTTAGTGGTGTGAACACTGTTCTAAGTGAATGTTCTAGAACTGTAGTTGTGGGCGGAGTTTGTGGAACAGACACCAAACTTAGCATATAGCTACATCACGTTCCAGTGTCCTGGCACATATCTTATACTGTAGTTACCATGGTTACTGGTTTACATGTTTATGACTGTATGTTATTTTGCACAGACAATGTTAGTAAGCGGTTTTATTATTATCCTATGTAAGTACAAACAACATTTTGTGTGGTTGTCGATATTTTAAAGTTACGTTGTTTGCAATGCCTTGCCCCATACATTTCTCAACCCCACGCACTCACCTGGCAGCGATGCCACCCTGGCGCAGGTTCGAGACACGGGGCTTGCCGTCTTTGTCGACTCCTCCAGATACAGTCAGGCCCAGGGTGGTTCCTTCCTTCTTAATTAGCTCCACAGTGCTTGTGCCCTTAAACTCATCTGTGAAGAGGAAGGCAGGATGAGGAGGAGGGTGAGAGGAGGTGGGAGATGAAGAACAGAGGCAGGAGACGAAGGGGTTACAGGAGCAAAAGAGGCCAGCAGCTGCCATACCTCTCCTCTCCCCTAAATGACTGTGAACAGGCGTCCTGGCCTGGCACTCTCTCTCTCTCTCTCTCTCTCTCTCTATCTATCTCTATCTCTATCTCCCTGTTCCCTGGCTGGTAATTACTTATACACTGCAGAATGTTGTGTGTGTGTGTGTGTGTGTGCTAAAAGCAAGAGAGACCACCTCTTGCTCATCTTGCTCCCAGTTTCTCTCCTAACTGTTCTCTTAAAGGGACAGTTCACCCAAAAATTGAAAACTCACCCTCATGTCACTACAATCTCGCAAGTCTTTTTCTTCCATGGAGGACAACAGAAGAAATTCTAAAGACCGGGCTGTTTTGTTCCCTTACGATCACTATGAAAGGAGACCGGGGGCTTTAATGCATTAAAATAATGCGTGTGCTTTAAAGCACCGGTCTCCATTCACTTCAACTGCATAAAAAACAGTGAACAGCACAATCTTTAAAATTCCTCCATTGTTTGTCCACAGAAGAAAGTCAGTCAGGTGGTAAGACACGAGGCTGAATAAATTATAAATTATGATATCGTTTTTTATTTTAGGTGAACTATCCCTTTGAATACATCTCTCTTTACTCATCTGTGTCTTATTCCTCCCCTTGCTCTCCTATTTACTGTCTCACTCTCTCTCGCCTGCCTGCATGGATACTGCTGGACAAGCAGACACGTCCCTCCATTCCTCTCTCCTCCATCGACTGGCTGTCATTCAATCGCTCAGCGAGATCATCAAAGTCCCATTAAGCATGCCGCACATCAGCGCAAGCAGGGCACCCTCATCTCCCCACAAACACACACACACACACACACACTATCCCCATGTTAGCTGTCCTAGCCCGGGTAGGAATAAAAATAAGAAAGATGGATGTTTATGTCCCTTCTTAGTTTTCCTCTATCAACTCACTCTATCTTTTTCGGCGGGTACCGCAGCATGCAGTGTGGGGCGAGTCGGAGCTCCAAACCCCCCCAAGGCTACTGACAGAACAGACACGCTGAGCTCCTCTCTGCAGGCGGATGGCAATAACGTGGCACAGGGTACAAAAAGAGGTTTTCATTTAGTATTGAAGGCTAGACTGAAAGACACTTGCTTATTTCCCAACAAATATTCTGAATAAACTGGGTGACTTCATTTTGAACTGAGTGAACATTCACTCTGCTACCGAATACTGTATTTGCATGTTTCTGACATGACAAGAATGCTATGCCACTCGACGCAAAAAATGTTTAAACAGAGTAAACTTATTAAAACAATTACAATAAACATTTTTGCATCTGCAATTAAAAATGATGAAACCTTTGTATCTTTACAAATCCACACGCTTTATTTTGCTGCAAAATCCGTTACCATGACGTTCTTTGCATACGAATCACAAACATAGTGATCTCTGCGGAAGCAGATACAGATTTGACATTGCACTCTGACTCCAATCAATAGCGCTGCCATATGGACACAGGAAGGGGGCGATGTCGAAACGTGACCTGGGACGGTGAGAGGTTAGCTGGGCTTTCAATATTTGGTCTGCACCTGAACCTCCGGGCAAGCCTGGGGAGCCCAGAAGCATATACTGGCATATCAAAGACAGCAAGGTAATTAAAATAGAGAAATCAAACCTACAATGTGTGGTAAAATGGTAAATAATGGCGTGTGTGTATGATGTGTGCACGGGAGTGGCAGGGGGCTTAGCATCCTGACATGAGACATAATGGGAATCAATATTCAAACTGAAGTTCAATCAATAACACGTCGCGTGTTGTGTGTCATTTGTCTGATAATTAATTGTAGAAGAACGGCTCGATTTGCCTTCAGCTTTTATCAGAAAAATGTGATTAAAAAGAACTTCGGACTCGTGGGGATTCGACTGACAGCAAAAAATTACAGTGGGACAAATTATAAATACTGCTGTCATTTCTTGCCTCTTGTACAGGCGAGGAATAAATTATGGGTTTTCTGGGGTTGGTGACAGCATTAAATTAACTCCCTCTACATGTGAAAGACAAGAACAAACTAACAGTGTTGACATAACATGATTTCTAACATCAGAAACATACTTTATGCTAGTACGCAAACACAGGTTTAGCCAACTCGCACACGCAACATTTGTATAAAGTATGTTTTGAGCGCCGCGGTGCAGTTTAGTAAACCTTACAGCTAATACACCGAAGTAAAATGTAGTCTTTGTTTCACATCTCTGACTGTGTAATGTCTTATGGAACTGATTTTCTTTCATCATAAACACAATCAAAACCAAACTCGGCTGCATCCACATTGAGGGCCCAGTCACGCAGCTAAGCTGAGGGGGGGTCCGCTGGGGGCCATCCAATATCCAAACAATTTGTGGCACAGTGTGCCACGGTCATATTACAAGCTCAGTCTTAAGCTGTCTGGGGAAAGCATGGTTCACAGAGGGTTCAGTGTAATATCTTGGCCCCGGGCGAAGAAAGGGGCTCCTGGGATCTAATGAGCTGTTCTTAGGGGGCTACACTGGGACAGGTGTGGAGGTTGATAAGTCGATCCCATTACTGGTTTCTCATTTAATTCCGTGGCCCCTCTCTCGCCTTTTCTCTTTGACTGAGGTAGACCGAACTAGCCCTGCCTCGCCATGTTGCCACGGTGATGGTCGGCCAACAGATTTCTCAAAGCCGACGGCTTTCTGTGGTGAGATGGGAGATAGCGGAGACCGCGGGGGGTGATGAACAGGTATTGAGAGAGAGTTCGAGACTGCACGAGCGATCGAAATAAAGATACAGAATAGGGATAAAAGAGAGACAGAGTTTATGACAGACCGAGATAGAACAGCAGAATAACACAAGATGGATAAAAAAAAGGTGACTGTGAGGTGACATGCAGCATGGACTGTGTTCCAATCTGTGACAGAAGATACGCGTAACATATGTCTTCTCTTTGATTTGGAGAAACTGCTGTTTTCTGTGCAAAAGCTCATATGGGCTGTGACGTCTGCAATGGATAATGATTCCGTCTGTAATGTTGCTAGGTAGTGAAATGAAAGCATTTGGGTAAATGCCCATTGTCACTTCAGGGTGAAACTCACTTTAAAGGCTGTAGGCATACCAGCAGGTGGGCTCACCACTGAATTGGCTTGCCACCATACAAGCTTTTCATTCCGAATGACAAATTGGCCCATAATTCAATATGGAACCAGGCATGACAAATGGCTAACGCTAGCAAACATTGGTAGGCTATAACAACAAACTAATTTTGAAGCAATCACTGCAAGCACTTCGAAATTAGTACCGAATTACAATTATAAAGGACTAAAAACGCGAGGCCTGTGATTATACGATTTGTAAACCGCCTCATCAAACGGCAGAAAAAAGACCGACTGCAACTAATCAAATTAATAACGGAACGAGTTATTTGCTATCTGAAAACAAACAATCTCATGTTTAAAGAGAGTAATGGACTCTATGCTGATGTTCAGTCATGCAAAGCTAGACTTTATTATGGCGAGACTTTGAAAATCCCATTTTGTGCATGTAATAAAATTCTCTTCTGTTCGGTAAATTGACCGCCGTGGTCCTTAAAGACTATTTTCCCTTTAATGGACACCATTTTGGAATTGTATGTGAGAACGGGATTGATATTCCCATACTGAGACGGTTTACCGACACAACAATAACGTAAGAAACTCTATAAGCTCGGCTCTACCTCGCGGAAGAATTAGTAGTTCAAATTATGGGATTAATTCTGTGTCAGTTTTATAAGTTAAGAGGCTAAATTCAAGTGTGAATGCAGGAAAAGCTGCTGAATTAGAAGATTTGGAAATAAACCTTGTTTGTATGCTGAACCTGCCTCTCCGCAGAACACACACACACACATACACAGGTAAATGAAAAACACTATCAAACACTATCTGTTGGTTCCTGTGCTGAGCGAAGCCTTCTGGGAGAAAAAAGTTTCAGAGCATTTATCATGAAGATTTCGTGCAGCCGCGTCGAGCTACGAAGTGCTATGCAGCACATCTGCCTCGCATCTCTTTACTCATCTGTTTCTGACACATTAAAACCCCTCAGAGGGTCCCTGTCTGCTATGTAGGGACATTTCTAAAGAACACACCAGACCCCCCCAAAAACAACAACTGTCAAACTCCCAGAGTAACTCCGCCCACAAGTTAGCGCCACAAACCATCCTTAACGGCCATTAAACGTTCGCACCTTGGACAGTTTCATGACACACCCAAGGCGAAATTGATAGACGCCACTGCGGTTGCACCCAACATCGCATCAGGTCCTAAAAGTGCTGAATCACACTGACGCAACAACATTTTCAGCTTGCGAACCACCGCCCGATGTCGTTCAGTCAAGTCATCCGTCAGCGACCTGCCTATCTCTCATTCTACGCCTGCCTGATGAATGCTAAGATGGCACTCTGAAAGAGATGCGTTTACTAAGAAACCTGTTTTCAGGATGAGCGCGAGTTAGCACTGCTAGCAACGCACTGTGGTTATGAATGAAGCGTTTGTGTCTCTTCACCAGCAGGTCTGAGGTCTGCGGTGCTCTTTAACTGGTTTATACGCTACCGTACTTAAAACGTTTAGAACTGTTTAGAAAACTCAACCCCCGATGGATTCATTCGCGCAGAGGTGCGAATTAGAGGTGACAATTTGGTAATCCTCTCATGCATATTCATAACAATGCAGAGGGGTAATCACGGCAGGGTTTTAAACGTGCAGCTAGACTGGTTGTGGTTGATAGCAATCGTTCGTATCTTTATTTAAGGGCCCTCTGAGGGAAACACGACTGAGTCAGTCTCCTGAGTGCCTCTCTCTCAGGGTTATAAAAACGTAATCTTGGAGAGAGAAATGGTACTTGTTGAATCTGGAATGAAGTGTCGTTTTTTTCTTCTTTCTATCGAGGAAATCTTTTTTTGTCTGTTCTGATTTTTAGCAACACCCCTCTGGATGTTAAACTGAGAAGACAGGAAATTTACATAATTTGGCAAATTGTATACCTACATTAATTAGTTTTTTGATAATTATGCATATCCTGACATATACAGCGGGCATCAAATTTAAACAGTGTTCAAAACTGTTAAATAACACAACCATCTAATATTTTATTTTCCACATGAAAAGTATGAAAATGTCCTCATTTATATTTGTGACATTTTAAACATTGAATATTACCAATAACTATTACAAATAGTACTTCAGTAACAGTAGTATAGTTATATGAATTTAAAATTAATTCAATTGTAAATCTACATCCATTGTGTTTGCTCCCTCAATTTAAATACAATTCAAATTCATGAATTAAACCGGCATTGGATTGTCTTCTCACTTGAGTTCAAAATGGCGCACAATCCCAACCACCTGCCATGATATACGAGAGGGTCCAGGATAATCTGTACTGTACAAGAAGGCACACGCATTCATTTCTCTCTATTATAACATGTATTTTTAAACAGCACTTCAAAAACTTCTGTAAAACACTTTTTGCATTTTTGGTCTTTGGAGAGCAAACGCAGAACAAGTTTCTATTTTCTCTGCTTTCTGATGCCACTCTGCTCCAGTGAGCCGCATTACTTAAGTTTAAGTCAGACAGTCCTTAAAGACAAATTTTTTTTTATTATTCATAAACAGATCATGGGCATTAATTCTTCCTCTGTATGATCTTGTATTAAACAGAGTAATGTGTTGCTTTAATGCTTAGAGTTCCCTTAAATCATATAAACAGATCCAAATCCAATGTGGCTTCAATACTGAATCGCTTATGGACAGTATGAACGGCCATCTAAATGAAATGGTTCATCCATAAATGATATTCCGTCATTCCCGTGTCATTCCAAACTCACTTTATTTCTGTGTGGAACACAACGGGAGAAATTCTGAAGAATTGTACCGGTTGTTCTTTTTCATATAATCACAGTGAAATGAGGTTTTCAAGCTCAGAATTTGATGCATGAACACAATAAAAGTATCATAAAAGTGGTCCGTGCTCGCTGTATATTCATAAGCTTTCTGAAGCCAGTGTGATAAACGGAACACATTTTAACTTTGTGAACAAGTCACATGGGTTTGGAACAACATGGAGGGAATGATGACAAAATTGTAATTTTTGGGCGGACTGTCCCTTTAAGAGTGAACATAGGCTGTGTCCGAAATAGCCCCCTGTACCCTCAAACAGTGCACTATTTTTGGGAACAGCCATTTTGTAGTGGTGTCCGAAATTATCGCAGACATTGTCAAGTGTAATCCCACAATGCACCACAATACCAAGTGTACAACTGATGTAACTCAATGGCTAGCCACTTGCGCTTTAGCTACTGCGCCGGCACATTCTGGTGTCCAAATTCGCTTACTTGTTGTTATTTACTCCTTCAAGGGGATTATATTAGTGAACAAATATACAGAATAGGAAATGAGGGTACAGTGGCTATTTCAGATATAGACATTGTCTTGTTTCACCCCCAAAGATATTGTAACAGGAAGTTTTTGTTATTGCGTAAGTCTCAGGCTTTCAGGTATGAAACAGCCAATGAAACAAATCCAACAAATGAGGTAACGTCTTTGTGTTTCACCTACGGCCCCTTACAATGTTCATTCGCATTGTTTTTGGCCTCATTTTGCGTTTGATGTATGTGAAGCACTTTGTGACAGTCCCTCTAATCCCACTCTTGGCGGAAACGTTTTTCGTGAGGGAGCATTAAGACGTGCCACTATCACCGATACGCACGCCCGCGAAACCATCACCCTGAGCTCGGCAGGAGCGTCACAGTCTGCGTCTAATCTGTCTTCAGATGGATGGTTTAATACAGCAGTCCAAAGAGCCTCGCGCCTACGGCACGGAGCTACATCAGAACGTGGGCACCGGGCCCCAAAGCCGTCATGCTAAACGCTAACCGCTTCTAAAGATGGGTTTGATGTGCTTAGCGCTCTGAACTGAAAGATTATACAGGGAATTTATTTCAACATCCTCCGAGACACTTTTTTGTACCTCTAGCATAGAAATGAGAGCTGCTTCAAAAAGGATCTTGAAGTAACAAAAGGAGCACAGGGTTTGTGTAACGAGTCACGAGTTAATGATGTACCGAAACTTTACTCAGGGAGAAGGTCCGCACGCGATCTATTCAGATCGTCACTAAACCGGTGAACCGGTTTTGCATTCGTTTATCTGCACGTTGTGCACAATATTAAAGTTTGGACACCTACTTATTCTCTAATCTCTACTCTATTTCTGTCCTTTCTGAGTAATAGAAAAATAATAAAAATAATACAATGACACAAATAAAATAAAATAAAATAAATAATAAAATAACACAAATTAAATATAATAAATTATGAAATAACACAAACGTAAACATGGGAATTATATAGTGACGAGCCAAAATGAAAATTAAGCCCAGCCTCTAGGCATAGCAACCACTCTTTGACTACGCTACAGCTCCGCAAAAATTGGGAATAATTTTGACCAAATTCACAAGGTGCTACCTGGAAAAAAGCCCAGGGTGCTTCTCTGTCTATAGCCCAAAATGGCTCCAGCACTCCCTGTGACCCTACATAGAAAAGTGTTTAGCAAATGGAGTGTCTAAAATTTGTACAACAGACTGCAATGTACAAAAATGCAAGGTGAAGGATATAATAATTAAGCTGCCATTTAAACACGTCAGATGTGGAATATTGTCAGTGAAATATAAAATGTTATCAACATTTTTGATTTGGATTAGTGCACTGCACACTTGTCATTGCGCCAGGTAATGTAAATGCAAATGATCCAGTAACATCATGATAATCCTGTTTGTAAACCAAAGGCTTGAACAGAGCTAGAAGCATCGGTAAGCTTTGCTTGCATGAATTTTCAACAGCCACTTTTAAACGCTTCCAAAATCTACTGGAAATTCCCACTGAAAATAAACTGCAGACAGTCTGGGGAGCTGTACACCTAAAGTTCCAGTAAGACTAAATTTCCAACTTTCCACCAAGGTATTATAATCTGCTTAGCAAACGTTTGTACAGAGACAGGTGTGCAAATACTGTACATTTTCTACTTGGGAGCCACAATCATACACCTGGAAAACAAATGCTACCACTGGCATTCTGCTTCTTAATACTTCCATGTTCCGAGAGTCAGTCAACAGAAAGCCTAATGGTTGGAAGCTGGAGACAACAAGCAGGAGCATCTCACACCTTTGAATGGAAGACATGCAGAATTTACAGCGTTATTAGCAATGGCAGGTTCTCACATTGGCTGCCACCGAAAGCCAAAAAGTCTACAAAGGTCAGAAGGCATTGAGGCATGTCCGAATCCCATGTTTGTGTCACAGTCTGTACTGAGCTGCCTTCATCAGGTTGATTTTTATAGCCAGCACAGATGTATCCTTCACTCTGTATAATATCCCACAATCCTTTGCGTGTCGTTGAGCAGTAGACCGAAATAATAAAATGCCATCTGAAAATGCCATTTAAAGTCTTTAAAGTTCGATTAATAAAAAATAACCAGTGTATTTGCTAAATACTATTAAAATAGCTTATAAAGTAATTTTATATCTAAACAATTTTTTAAACTTAACATGACATTACGATGCCTGTTTGAAACCAGCTTCTACAAAGTACCTTCGTACACAAAATTGCTACCTGTGAAGTCTAACTAACTAGCCATTGTGCTTCGTACCTGGAATACTCTGTCTCCTAATTGCCAGAGCTCCATCTGGTGGCCTGGAGGGATTGGAGTGTTTAGTGTAAGGCCCCTCATCTGTAAAACACAAGAACACCAGAAGACATTTGACAACCACAGCCAAATAAGCACGTACTCCAGCTCAGATTGCATTTATTAGCAAGCGTGCATCCTTATTTTCACGTGCAAGCAACAAATAGACAAATTCAAAGAGAGCAAGTTGTTGTTATTCACAAAAGCTGAGAGCTTTAAAGTACACACAACTTTAATTGTGGTCCACGTTTTCAAAGGGATGCAGCCTTCAACGCAACAAAAAAATCAGTTGGAATGGAAGCTGTCAGCTTTTCACACCTATAGCTAAACATAAACACACACACACACACACACAGTCAAAACGTTGTGCTTTCCAGCCGATTCTACATGTTGTACAGGAAACGGTGGCCTTCCATCTGTGATATATAGTGAAAGCATTAGAGTTCTCCATGAATATGAGTATCTCCAGCTGTGGCCGACCCATTTGGCCTTCCGTGCGCTCGGATCTGAAGCTGTGGAACACAGAGCCGAGCCAGCGGGAGTCCCATCATAACGGAACCCTTGAAGAACAGCATGTCACAGACACTGATCTCTGTTTACTTTGACTGCAGGAACAGAGCGCAGTAAGACTCCCCAACAGATCACAAACGTGTGGAGATGCAAGCGGGCGCGTATGAGACGCGTTGCGGAGGGAAAGGGAAGATGATTAGAAACCTGCATCGCTTACTTTATGAGCAATCTGCGGATACTGCACAAGGAGGCAATCTGTGGGCACTGCATGAATCAAGATTCGAACAGGTCGATATACAAGCCATATATAGGGTCCATTGGATATCATACAGACTTGGGGGCACTTAACAATGCCTAGCAACTACCCGAAACATCATAGCAACTGTTAGTAATGTGTTAAAAACACACATTAGAAACATGCATAGCAACACCTAGGTAACCACCCACGAAAGTCTAGTTAGGGATAATTGTTGTATTCAAATGATGGTGACCCTACTGGCAAGATAAGAAACCAGATTCAAAACGACACTTTGATTTCACATTACACCACATTACAATACAAATCCAACCTTTGTAAATGGAGTTACACGGTCAAATTAGAAGTAATCATTATTCAGACATAACTTTATTATTGATCAACTGTATCACTGAGTTTCTTGAATTGTTTTATTTTCACAGTATCTGCCGATACATGCCCGGATTGCAATATGAATATGGCAATTATATGCAGATTAGGTCATGCATAATAACTACCCATGTTGCTCCAGGGATATTCTGCTTGTAATAAATGTACTGTAAGTTAATTAAAAATTGCACCCACGGTCGTGTGATAATAAAACAAATCTACTCTATTCTATTCTAATGAGTAAACACACACTCTGCATCTTCACAAGCTAAAACAGGATGGTAGGCGTGTAATACAACAATAACCAGTAAGAAATCTACTGTAATATAATTCAATATTTAAGATGCATTTGGTGTTTGCAAGACAAATGTTATTTCATCAGAATACGCGGCTACTGCCGCAGTAGTCACAGCTTCCAGCAGCAGGGGTTAATTAGGGTACGCCTACCAGCAGAACCCAGACCACCTACTGGGAGGTGTATAAACGAGATGCATATATAATCCAGTTCATATTGACAGTTCAGGTCTCATAAAAAAATAAAGCAGGGGCTGATGGGTAATTTGGTCTCCATCATCAGTCATGCTCAGTTTAACTTTACTGTGTGGATTAGACACAAATCAGTGAACTTACATTTACGCATTTGGTACATGCTTGTATCCAAAGTGACTTACAGTGCATTCAAGAAATACATTTGATTAGTATGCGCGTCCCCTGGGATTTGAACCCACAGGCTTTTGGGCAGCACAATGCTCTACCAGTTGAGCTACGTAGGAACAAATACTTGAGACAAACAACGGAAACAACATCCTATTTCTGCTTTTTATCCTGAACCAAAGGCAATGAAAAAGCTCTGAATCAGCCAGTATTAAAAATACTCTCTCATTAATAAATCATTTCCCTGCAAGAGCTGCTCGTGGAATGAGGGAAGGTCAAACTGAACGGGAACTCTGAAGACTACCGGAGATGACAAACACGTATTCTCCATTTTCTCCTCCAGTCAGTTAAAGAGCTCACAGGAAATCCCGTCGCATTTTGTGTCAAATCGAAAGCGCCAAATTACTGCACGAATGATTGCGCTTTTCACTGGAGTTATAAGGAATTAAAGCACAGAAAGAGTGCTTTAATTCATGTGAGGGAGAAAATGATATATAGAAACCCTTTTTTGCTAAATATATAATGTATATGAATGACACACACACACACACATATATGTAGATATATGTATATTATATATATATATATATATACACACACACACACTTCTGTAAGTTACTTTATTTTAGTGTATCTAATGCTGATACTATCATTGGAATAATAAATTGCCTTTTTATATAAAAATGCATATAGCAAACAGATGCACAATTACTAGCAGATGCAACAATAATTAACACACATGAACACTGACATTTGCAAGACAATATCCGAGTATGAATAACAAACAGACTAAAGGACTAAAAACGAAGTACATTTGACATGAGCATTCATATCAGCAGTGGCTCTGGAATCAATTCAGAATAATTCACGCGTCAGTTTATCTGACCATCACTTTGTAATGAGATCTGTTTGCAATACAGAAAAAAAGTGGCTCTACTTCTGTGACCACAACTGCTTGCATCCCCACAGGAGGTGGAGCAGACAGACTCATTTCAAATGCATAGAACTGTAAAGCCCACAGTTTCTGATAGACATCACATTCACAGTCAACAGTCTCCTAACAGTACAGCGTGCGTGACAGACAGGTTGTGACATGAATATGCAACAAAGAGCTCCTGAATATTAATTTACGAGACCTCGCTGGCTTTTCTTTATTATTTTTTTATTATCGTCATCGATTTTGCTTGATGTACTTATTTGGGTCCTTTTAACATGAAAATATGATTAAGGGCAAAACCCGTAACATCATTTAAACAATTACAATTGTCAACAGTTACATTAACCAAAATACACATGTGAATTCATTATAATATAACTAATATCAGCTATATTACCTACAGCAAATGATAGCCTGTGACAAAAACGTACTTTAAATGTGAGCCAACAGAAGTAAACTACATATTTGTGAGGTAAACAAAAAGGTCCCCTAAAAGGATCCTCTGATCTAATAGCAGGTGATGTTCTCAACAACAGAGAGGTCAGTAAAAGGATCAGCAGCACATCCAGGAAACGGAGTTCCTTGAATTTGTCCCCGATTCTGAGTTAAAGACATTATAAGATGTGATTACTGAAATAAAAGTACGCGTTATATCTTCACATCGCACTGTTTGTTCGAACGTGCTCGGTGCTATTTTCAATTTCGAAAATCAACACGAGCGAGCGCGTGGGAACAGATTTATTTGTTTTCGCGTGAAGGGAAAACAGAAATAATCCATCAACGATATGCAAAACGCTCCTACATGCAAAAGTTTCAAAGCTTTTCATGGTCATCCACGACGCAAAGTGTAAAACAGCATGTGGGCTGTTTTTCATACAGTAGCCCAAGGCTTCGCTACCTCATCAGAGTGACTTACTGTGAATGAAGGCAGACAAGATGTTGCTCCTTTTATTCATTTCAAAATAAAGCGCTTTTTATCAATCTAGCACCATTGGCGAATGTTAAAAGTTCTTTTGTTCTCTCTTGTCTCTGATGCAGGTTGTCACAGTTACAAAAAATTTGGTGTTTGAAAGCGGTAGGATTTCAAAATGTTTGCCTCCTTTCCTGAATGTGGGTTACAGAGGGAGAGAGAGAGAAAGAGAGAGAGAGAGAGAAATACAGAGTAAATACAAAGTACCTATATCCTGGGTACGTTACATCATCACACAACAACAGACAGCTTCCCAATTCTAACTTCAATGCTTGTTATGTACAGATCACACATACAGAGAGATAATGAGTTACATGAAACGAGGATACATGAGCATCGGCGATGAATGTAGACCATCGACAGCAGGCGTCGACGAGGCCTTCTTTACTGTCACTCTCTAACAAACCACTAATTCTGCTCTGCAGATGTGAGTGACTGTTGTTTGTGCCGTTATCCAGATCTGCTATAATTCACAGTTGTATGACATGTGCGCTTTCCCCTCCAGTGCCCCTGAAGAGCCTCGTCTGGATGCAAATTAACAGCCTCTAATTTGTGGTGCTTACTGAAGAATGCATTATTATTACTACTGCGGATAGGCAGCAATGCAAACGCCTAATGCCGAGTGTTAAAAATGCGTGAATTCATGAATTCTGAACAAATATTGTGCTACTACGTTTTTAAGTGTCTGGAATTTTTATTGTGGCATGACGAACGATTTTTGGCAGGAGAGTGCTGAATTATTTAAAAAAGACCATAACATCACTCGAGCTGTTACTGGTCCTAGGCAACCACTCAGGACACCCTAACAACAGCCTAGCGATCATCTTAGCAACTGCATGTGGTGCCAAAAGACTAACAACTTGACAACCAGTCAAAAAGGCTGTCTGCGATTTTAGCATAAGCAGCACCACTTACATTTTCCAAAGAAAATATTCAAATGAAGTTTCGGTTACTATAGAGAGATTTAGCGGCCTGTCACGACAGCCTAGCAGACGTAAGACAGGTACGAGGGGAGAGAATATCTGATAATAACCAATCAGAAGCTTACCCAGCCAACCAACCAGGTGCTTCAGTCGTGTCTCTTGGATTACTGGTGCATTATTATGCAGACTGCTCTGACATTCTGTTAAGCCAGACGGAATATCTGAATAATAAGATATTTTATTGCCTGCCTGGTTCCGAGACGTAAGATCAGATAATAGAATCGGGCAGAGGTCAATAATAAAGACAGATTCTTTCTTTTAAGGTTTAAAATGAAAACTTACAGGCTAACACCCAATTTCACAATTAACACGCGATTTCACACCGGAATTTCATCTCTATTCTGACGGATTAAGCAGTTTAGAGAAAACAAAGCCGCTCAGTGGGGTGATAATTAACCGTATTAGGCAAAGCCTATTTGCAGAATTCAATCTCTCTCCCTCGCTCGCTCTCTCACCATCCCATGCGGTACTCACCGACGTCACCACGAAAAGCTCTGCTGATGCCACACAGAAATGCCATGACCAGATCCGAGTGCTGAAAGCTTTCTACAACACCCAGATGTCGCCCGAAAGCCACCTCACCCGACGGAATCCAAAACCAGCTCTGCCTGAGATCTGCATCAACATCAGCAGCTGTTTACTGCATAGCTTGGCCCCGTATCCCATCAGAGGCAAGCGTGCAAGCAAATCTACTCATGCACAAGATTGGGAAAACAAACCGTTTTCTGGTTCTAAGTTCTAAGGCAGTGGATGTTCTGGAATCTGGATGTTCTGGAATCTGGATTTTATTTTTCTTTCATCCTTCCTTTATCAGCGAGAAACCCCACGGCACGTCTGCACTCTGGATCAGAGATGACGGAAGTCAAAAACTGACAGACAGAACAGGCCGACAGTTCAGAAAGCCATTAAAAAAGTTCTTTGTTAAATTCCAACAGCCAGAAAGACAATCCAGGCCGGTTGAAGACACCTCCATGTGTGAACGTACAGACAGGTGGCAATGAATAAATTAACAACTCTAGATCCTAAGGTGCCACTGCATTAGCCATTTCTGGTCTTACAGCATGGGGAAAATGGAGGAGATATGGTGCGTTTGTGCATCTGTAGATGTGTGAGAGTTAGGCAGAGAGAATGAGAGAGAGAGAGAGAGAGAGAGAGAGAGGGAGAAAGAGGCAGGCCATCATGCTGTCAGGTCACGGTATGCTCACTCATGCATACCTGTAGACTCATTTGGGCAGTTGAAGACATGACATCACGGTACAGAAACATTGCCTAAAAGCGTGCTTGAAAGATAAGTAGACTCCGGAACTTCTGCAGTCTACAGACCTTCTTTTTTCCCAGCAGGACTTAACAGGCCAGCATAAATAATTTGCAACACAAATGGTGAGAGGAATATGAATGAAAGGCACAGTGTAACGGTACGTGTCCATTTCTGTCGTTTTAAACATACCGTTAAATCAAGGAATTTCAAACAGGTGCGCGATGGAAAAGGTACAGTATATAAACATGGAATTTTCTCTTATTTTAAAGACGTAACAATAACTAATTTCTTAAAAATACTTTTTCTAATTTGTAAGTCAAATCATTTCTCTAAATAGTCAGTTATTTAATCAAATTTAGATTAAATCAAAGTTAGATATAAATATATATTTTAACATATATTCTTACGCATGCATCCAATTTCTTCGTTTTTGAGCGTTTTAATTAGTGTTTGTGTAAATGTGTGTTTTATACGGGGGGACTCTGATTGGCTGAGATGTGGGTTGGATTAGATGTAATGTTTCTGTACAGGCTCAAATCTGCCTCGGTAGGAAGAAAACAAAATATACCCGTTTATGTTTTATTTTAAGTGCACTCAAGAAGAATCACCGTGTTTTTGTGCGAAGCCCCTTTAAACGCTGACTGAAACCAGACATGAGCAGCCATGGCGCTCGCCCCAGGGAGATGGAGGAAACATCTGTATTATTTTTAGTCATGATCTCAGACTGTTTAAAGTGGGTTGACACAAAGCCTCCCCACTCAGTGCAGGCGAGTGGAACTTCCTCATACATAACGGAAGCAAACAATCCCAGCAGCCATCTGGGTACAGCAGAGAAATGTCTGCCTCTCGTCAGCTGGAGTGTCCTGAGAATAAAAGCCCTTAAATTTGAGCCCGAGTGGCCTGAGCAGTCAGTTCATGTCACGCTCAACCCCCGGCGGTTCGCGTGAGGCGGAACTACTGGGGCTGTTTTCAGAGAGAGACAGAGAGAGATTGAGACAGAGAGAGAGAGAGAGAGAGAGAGAGAGAGAGAGAGAGAGAGAGAGAGATTAAGACAGAAAGATAGTTGGAGACAGAGAGAGAGAGAGAGAGAGAGAGAGAGAGACGATGAAAAGCTGTAAGCTTTGTGAAAAGTACCCAAAATTTCCAATTAATTCCCCTAACATTCTAACTTGGAATATTTTCAAAATTCTCCACTTTTGCAACCCAGCTCAGAACACATAAACAAGCAACTCTAGCACAAACAAGCAAGCAGCTGCCTGTCAGATGCTCATCACAAAAATGGCAAGAACATTTTCAAACTGGCAAGCTCAAACCTGATTGGCTGGCCACTCCACATGTACCAGTTACAACACGTGCATCTTAAGAATGACTTAATTTGGCAACATCTGTGAGATAATGAGCCTTTCACTTCAAGCAAAACTGCATGTTGTGCTTGGTTTGCAAACAAACGTTGATACTCTTAAAGCTGCGGGCAGTACTTGACAGAATTTACTGGAGAACTTAACTGGATTGACTGATTTAGGGCAAGTGTTAGTTAACAACTCCTGTAGGAGTAGTGGGCATTTACTTAAAAGCAACTAGCCAGTAATTGATGTTAATGTGCTTGTTCACTGACAGTATCACAGAACACACTGAATAGACTGAAGTAAAATAATGTGGAGAAAAAGCAGAAAAATCAAGCACATAGAAAAATTGAAGAATTATTTGATGACTTGAGCCACGTTCATAAATATTTCACAGAAAGAAGCCTGTCAGTGGTTATACTACAAAACAGTGAAAAACTCATCTAAAATGAACTTTCCTTTGGTCAAACCTAGTGGAACATGCACACAGCTCAAGTTCTAAGTTCCAAAAGTGTACAAATACTTTTTAAGGTCACTGTTTTTTGGCTTTAAAAACTCTGTCAGCAAAACTGGGAGATTGTGATAAGGTTGCTGACTGCCCAAACTGTAAACTTTCTAAAACAACATTCTAGAGATTTCACTACATCACTTGTGCTGATAAACCGCTCTGAACTTCTCAGCCATCAGACCAGACCACCGGCAGCAGAGCTATAACTCATCTTCTGCTCTCCACCTGCTCCTGTGGTTCCACAGTGGGATCTTCTGGATAGGAAGCGTATGTAATCCTTCACCTGTGGGCTCTGAGCTGGAGGTGCACCTGGTGGCCCAGAGATCATTCAAACACTCAGATTTCTCACTCTGACCTTGAGTTCCATCAGCGAGATCATTAACGATCCCACTGGAACACAAGCTGCAGATGATCTCCGTCAGTTCACCTAAATTGGTAGGCAGCCAGATGAAGAGTACAAAGATTATCTAAAGATAAATGAACAGGTTCCTCGTGGCAAGCGACTGCTCACAGTTCTCGGGTTTTTTTAAGTGTACCTGAGATTTTTCAGGCTTTTTGAAGAGCGCCAATTAAGCAGAAAGTGCCGACGAAGCCTCGAACGGTCTCTGAAAAACGGCATCTTGTTTTTTTTAACACCAAAACACTTGAGTTGCATTTTATATAATTTGGTAAACCAAAAGCGAGGAAGAGAACTGGACCCCCAGGGGTTCACACGAACGTTTTACTTACAGAGGTTCCCAACAGTGTCACTGAGCATTTCAAGCAGAAAACCCTCGGGCGGCTCATCTCCAGCGGCTAAGTGGCTAACTCTTCAGATTGATTCTGCCTTTCATTTCAGCCCACACTGTTTGCCCAGCTTCTCTGCAGCTTATCTGCAGCGCAGGTGAGAGGTGCTTCGGCGTCTGCTAAGGGCCACCGCTGAGGGTAATTGGCTGTGTGAAGTGTCTGAGAGGAGAGTCCATTTAAAAGCTAAAACTCAAACTGCACAGCGCGTTTGAAATTCACGAGAATCCAAATGAATCAATCTAACGAAGGTGACCTTTTGACCTCCGTGAAGTGAAGCTATAACGAGGTCTTTTTTCAACACATTAAAGCTGCTGACGGCTACTGTAATATTTGTGTAACAATGTGACATTATAGCTTCATACAGTAACACTGTTACAGTGAATTGGGATATTTAATTAAACGGTTTAAACTGCTTGGCATACCGTCTCTCCAGGATAATTTATTCTATGTCTATCAATTTTTCCATCATTTACTTGCTCTCATGTCATTTCAAAGCCATATCATTTTTTATCTTCTGTGAAACATAAAATAAGGTATTTTGAGAAATGTCTGAATGGTTTTGTGTTCGTACAAAGGAAGTCAATGGGTGCCACTTTTGTTTGGTTACCAACCTAAGATATTCTACTGCAAGTTTTAACATCTTAGAAATAAAGGGGAAAATATTTTGGTCTGTTCCTCACACAGACGAGCAGGAATGTAGTGCCTTTGCAATTTTGTTGCCCTCTTGGAATTTGATGTGGTCACAACTTGGGAATTCTGGAAAAATCAAGTCAGTCATACAGGTTTAGAAGGACATGAGGGTGGGAAAAATCATGACAGAACTTTAATTTTGAGTGAAGTTTTCCTTTCCTACGGTTCTGCTGACGGCACTTACAAATATTTGGAGTTCCCGATGGGCCTTTGAAGTTTTAGGAAAACTAAAACGCGTGTGATACGCTGTTTGTGCAAGCGTCCAAAAAAGCCACTGGTGCATTATTTTGGAGTGGCGTGCTTTAACATCGCTTCATAACTCCACCAAAGAAGAATGTAGAAGAATAGAGACATCAAAGCAAATATGGTGGCGTGGGGGGGCTCTCTGGGCAATCGGAACGAACTGTTTGTTCTCTCTCACTCTCTGAACTCTGAGCAAATCCTAACCTGAAGACAAGATTGAGAATGACAGAAAACACACATCTCCTGTTCTAGCACCTTCCCCTCGCCCCCCAACCGAACGGAACACAAGTCCCATTACCGTCTGCTGACACACAATGTTGTGTGTCTCCCTGCAGGGCCAAACTTACATTGGAACTGTTCCTCCTAACTGAAACCCACACAGTCACGGAAACGAATGTATTAGTGAAATAGGGGAACACATTTTTGGGAGACATTTTGAGCACATGTGTGCAAGCTGCTTTGCAGGTATAAACTGGTTTAGACCGGGCTTTCCTGTAGCTCAGTGGTTAGAGCATGGCGTTAACAATGCCAGGGTCATGGGTTCAATCCCAGGGATTGCATATACTCAGAGGTCTGAAGGTCTGGACCATTGAGGTAACAGTTTGTTCTGGGTGTCAGGAAACTTTTGCTCAGCACGTAACAGAACCGTGAAGGAAAGCACTACAATTTTTGCAGCACAACGTTTGATATGCTGCCAATGTTTATATTTTAAACTCTGCGCCAAAACAGTCTTTTTTTCATTGACACCCAATTCACAGGAGCCGAGCGGGAACCGTCTGTTTGGGTTTGCTGTCAGCTTGGCTGCCTTCAGTTTCCATGACATCCAGCACCAGTTCCAGTTCTGATTTTCGGACATATGGAGGCAGATGATTACACCCCACAGGCAGCTTAACCAATCAGATGACACGCCACGCCTGCGAGGCAGCCGCATTATGCAACCTGTCGAGTCGGGCGTCGAAACGATGCTGACGCTACAAAATTTAGCAAGCCAGAAAACCAGCAAGAGCATCAACGCTTCAGGGCAGCGTGCAGATTTGGTGGAATTAGCAACACACAGCCTCCGACGGTTGATGACACATGGGAAGCAGCTGACATGGGCAGAAGTGGAGCAAGCCTTGCATGTAATGAGACTAATGAAGACTTCTGCTCCGAATCATGACTGCTTGCTTCTCTCTGCATGCAAATGTTTAAATCGGGCTGCGTTTTTTAAGAGTGAGTCTAAGCCAAAACAGACACAATAATACAAGAGCATCACAACTCCACAGGTCATGCAAACCCACACCGGCCTCAGGACCAGCTGAAGATGGACAAGCCCTGCCAAAATCGGTGGAAGGGTGAAAATGATTTAATTGGGCCCAAGAGAAGAGAAGAGTCGGTTGGTCATGAGCATTTTTCTACCGTATTTTACTAAACTGGGAGGCACACTTGTATTCTGTACCCTTTTTTATATGGAGATGATATTTAAAGGGACAGTTCACCCAAACAGTACCATCATTTACTAATCCTCATCTTGTTCAAAACCCCTCTCACTTATTCTGTGGAACACAGAACCAAAAATGAAAATAGTATTTATAATTAAAAGTATTACGATGCTTTTGCTCCAGTCCCTTTCACTGTAACTCAAAATAAATCACATACTGTTGTTCAAAATCTCTTCTTTTGAGTTCTACGAAATCATACAGATTTGTATGAGAGTAAATGCTGACAGAATGTATTTTTTGGGGTGATCTTTCCCTTTAAATCCTGCAAGACCCTGCAAGAGGCTGAGGGGTGCTTATCTGCTTTCTATCTGTAGCAACACACGAACTTACACGTAACCTTTAAAAAAACTCTGTGACATTCATTTCCCCTGGGAAAAATTATAGAGAGGGTACAGAGCACGGCGACAGATTGTAGTCCATTCAAATAACAGACTTCCGCTAGGAACAAAGGTTATTCTGGGCGAACGGACGGGCCTGATTGAAAGCGCAATGAAGGCTGTGAGGCTCTAGTTGATTTGATCGTCTCACACATCAGCTGAACGATCTTAAGCCCTGACATCTCATTGGGCCATGTAAGGAAGAATCATCACAAATCTGATGTTGCAGCCAAACGTTATTTACTTGAACTTGCACAGGCTGGTGAGTGGGGGGCAAATCTGAATGTTAAATGGTCATTCAATGGTCTTATCATGTAGACTGATGAGGTGAGATGTGGTATTACCATTCTAAGTGGTCGGATTTACAGTTTTAATTGGTGGACCGTGTCCAGTAAAAAGCAACAGTTAGTTTAACAGTTTAAAAAACTAAAGGTATTTCTAGGTAACAGAATATCTAGAGACCCAAGCCATGACTTGGTGGTAGGCCTTTCTGACTTGGGTAAGTAACAACCACCCAAAAACCTTAGCAACCCCATAGCAATGCACTAAACACCACTTAGAACTTCTTAACCACACAGCAATGCATTAAACACCACCCAAAACACCTTAGCAACCCCATAAGCAATGCACTGAAAACCATCCTAAACACCTTAGCAACCCCATAAGCAATGCACTGAAAACCATCCTAAACACCTTAGCAACCCCATAGCAATGCACTGTAAACCATCCTACACACCTTAGCAACCCCATAGCAATGCACTGAAAACCATCCTACACACCTTAGCAACCCCATAGCAATGCACTGAAAACCATCCAAAACACCTTAGCAACCCCATAGCAATGCACTGAAAACCACCCAAAAAACCGTAGCAACCCCATAGCAATGCACTAAAAAGCATCCAAAAAACTTTAGCAACCCCATAGCAGTGCACTGTAAACCATCCTACACACCTTAGCAACCCCATAGCAGTGCACAAACGCCATTTAGAACATCTCAGCAACCGCATAGTGCCGCCCTGGCAACCACCCACAACATCCTGGCATTGCCGGTTTTAGGTGGGCAACCAACCGTCATAATTTCTTCCCCAATCGTAAAAGTGTACTTTAATTACTTTCTCTCATTCTTCACGACAGCTGCTCATTTTATTGGTCGCCAAGGCTGAAGGCTGAT
The DNA here is from genome assembly GCA_036877575.1 of Botia almorhae. Lineage (NCBI taxonomy): Eukaryota > Metazoa > Chordata > Actinopteri > Cypriniformes > Botiidae > Botia > Botia almorhae. Next base: position 50,001 of record JAZGTJ010000535.1, read on the forward strand.
GGTCCAGGACTTCACAGCATCACACTTAACGAGCTCTGTTCTAGTACCTTCCATTGCATCTGTCATGGATTCCATGATTATATATATATAGGACACTCGCCGGGAGCTGTCAAATCATAGCATCTCCAAGTTTTACAATTTCAAGGCAACACTCATGACGCTCCACACCGGGGGCCAAAGCAGCGCCTTCCAACTCCATCCTCTTCCAGACGCTAAATCCAGCTGTCAGACAAATGTACAGGATTGATATGGGCCTCTGTTCAAAGGGAAAGCTGTAGAAATCAGGTCAGGTCTGCACCAGCAGAACCAGATGCAGGGAAGACGGAATCGCACGTCTCCAGAAACTGACAGCTTTCCGTTTGACACATTCATCCAATACCGTGATTCTTTCTTCCTTGTGTGAATGGAACAAGGAGAAAAGGTGACGATCGTACGACTGCACACCAGCTACTGTTGTTTCTGTGGTCGGATCTATTGACAGAGCTACAGGTAACTGGATATTTGATGGCTGATAATTTACTTCAGGGTCTTTTGAAGATCTTTTGGTCGTGCAATTTATTTTTCTCAGCTGGGATGTGTTATGGCCGTCTGTCTGGTGTGAATCAGAGCTTACCTGCGGGTTTTTTAATGCAGCTGTACAAACTGAGCTCTAAATTGTTTTTCAGTTAGAAAGCAGCTGGTCCAGGCCATAAGATCAGGGTAACAGGGTAGCAGGGTTACAGCGCGCACAATGCAACAGAAATAAAAAGCTCATCTTACTACATCTGAGCAAGAGACCGATCAACATACCAATTACAACAGCAGGCATGACGTGACTACCAATGTACCTCTAACTTTTGTGCATGCTGAGCAAAACCTGTTTCTATTGGCCGGACACACTTGCCACCTGAGCAACTACGTGTGTATTATATAAGTAACAATATGTATACATTTAACAATACATTTATAAATAAAACACAATTCAATTAGGTTACCTGTTTATGTAGCGCTACTTTAAGAAATGGCTAACTTTCGTCCCACATTTTTGCTTGGTGCACACATTTTTTTCTGTCTGCGCAGGCGCAACTCTGGAAGTACGTATCTAAGAGAAAACATTGGATGCTAATCAAGCAGCAGCAAGCAGCCACACAACACACACATACACAAAACTACGCGCTCGGATGTGAAGATAAACACAAACGAATGCACAGAACGAAGCTTATAACACACACACACTCCCACGCCAGCGCAAATAAGCAATGTATAAAACAAACACCCGTTTTCTGTGACTGCAGTATAAAAGACGCGATTTCTGCCCACCTCGTACCCCAGGATAGTGGCAAATGGCGCTGCAGTTCACGCATCTCATTACCATAAAGGCTACTACAAAATAACTGGCACAGCATGCAGAACACCTGCAGAGGTGAAGTTATGCATTGTTATTTCAGTTGGTGGAAAAAAAAGATTTGCATAAATTCACTTAATTAACAAACTGTCTGTGCCGCCCCGCCCCTCAGGGTGCCAAAGGGGAATCATCGTATAAATATTATCCAGATTTTGCGGGCAAGATTTCTGTCGGAGCACCACGAGCGGGAAAAGCAACACCTTGTGCTCCTTTCTCATTTTCTGACTGGATGGGTGCAAATGTATAACAGAGATATAAAACCGCCAGGCCATGGCGCCATAAATGTCACTATGGAGACGGATGCCGCACAGGGCCGAGGCCAGAAACACAAGGTGATTTGAAATGTGATGAACAGTTTTCTGTGTGATTACATCAGCGAATTGTGATAAATTACCGTTACTGAACATAATTGTTACTTAATATGAGAATACCACGTTATTTTGCAGCTATCTTGAATACTTGATTCTGATTGGTCGCTCATAACGTGAAACAGTAAAGTGTTCATATTAAATTATCATTGACCGTTGTCCCTGGCAACTGCCTTACTACATATCTGTGTGAGTTTTGTGTTATTTACATCATTCTGCGGTCTCTGGCCTCTGACATAACAAAAGAATATAAAATCAAAACCAGTAGTTCATGCCAATTTATCTCCTACATACAGATTATTGTTTCTTACTGTTGATTACAAAGCGACATTATAACTTCTCTAATGTAATAACTTCTACACATCATGGGTTTAACCCTTTGGGTCGGAAACCAACAGCTTACAAAAGGTTCAACATCTTATGCAGTAATGTCTGCCTCAGCGTCCATTATCTTGAATAAGTTATTACAAATATACTCTCCCATTGCACTGACAGAAGACGAATCGCTGAGTCATCATGAGTCACATGACTCTACCTAAGACTCGTAAACACACACACACACTTGCATATGTGGTTTAAAGAGACTCTGTATAAGCATAATGACTGTTATATGGAGCCAATCAAATGATCCATCCACTTGCCCTAACCCCACCTCTAAACCTAAACCTTAAAATAAAACAGTATTTAGTATGTTTTTAAACCATGTTTACATTGTTATACATGTCATTATTAACATTTGTGTCCTTGTAAAACACATACGACAGCCCACACACAAACACACACACACAGGTAACGTTATGTTCACAATGCAAAAAAATAATCTAGTTTTAATAATTTTGGGTTTCTCACATGATCTTTGAATTCTAGCTCATATCAGACACACAAACATGTCAAGTAAACATATTATTATGTGGTATTTTATGATATAAGAATAACTTAGGATTTACAGTTATACATATATGCATCGGCATAGACAGTATCTTCTATAGTCAATTCTAAACGAGAGTCACAGCACGATAGCTAATCAACATTAATTTAAACATACACAAACGTAAACATTTCCGTGCAATACATAATTCATATTGCGTGATTCATAAATTACTTTGTGATTCGTGTCAAGAGCACAAATCGCATAATTAAAATGAATGTTTACAGTCACATAAACACGTGGCTGTATTGGCATCAGTAGAACCCGCAACAGCCCGCTCATGAATCGAGGGTCATACACAGGGAATCACACGGAAAGTTCTCCACACCTGCAGGTAGTTTAACTGATCAGAAATCACTGCATGCCGAAATCAGTACCGTCCATTTACCGTAGAAACAAACAACTGCTTTGTGCACGGATGAAAGGAATCCACTATCTGGCTCAAATATATTTTTTCACCCAGCCAACGGGGTATTTACTTACGGTATTGAGGTCAAGTGTGTTCCCCTGAGGGAGCACAACTGGAAGTATTTATGACAACTTCGCCATTTGTGTCTTTTAACTAAAGCCAAGCTGGCTAACGTGCAATAGTTAAATATTTTATCGCTTTTCAGTTCCAAAACATATTTCTAAAACAATCATTTCAGTACCCCGTGCACTGAGATATTAAAACTAACACAGCTGCCATCCCAGCACGATTCCCCATGCATGCGCGCTAAAATCAGGGCAGCCTCATTCAAAACACACACAGCGTCCTCAAACTACAGCACGACGCGCTGTGCCTTCACGTAAATAATTAACGGGGAGAAGCTGTCGGACACATACTAGACAAAGGTAGTACGCTGCGTTTCTCTCTTCTAAGTACATGAGGCAGACCACCAACTACTGCGCTCGTCCCCGTTAAATATTAACGTGGACGAAGGGGGTGAGCGAGCTTTACTTCAGTGCGTCTTTTTCGCCTCGGGTTTCGTGCGAGAACGTTTTAAATCAAAGGCGCGCACTGGTCCGTTCCACCGTCCTCCGTCAGGTCCGGTGACCCGTCTCTGCGTCTAAATGTCCTGCGTAAATGCAGCTATCCTCATGTAATACAATGTGAACGAGCAAACAACGCGCTCGCAAACAGATCGCGAGAGCTGTGGGTTAAAATAAAGAACCGAGATCGTACCTTTGTTCACTCTCCGCAGTATCTGACATCGGCATTTGAAAGAGACGGCTATCATACTAGCTCAGTGCGCGCAGCCGGGGTGCTCGTCCGAGGGCTCTGATAAAAGCGATGCTACACATGGGCATCTGAATTCCTCGCGCATAGCACAGACGCCGCGTCCCACAGGAGAAATGCGGACTCCACACGCAGCGCAGACCTCGACTCAGGCACCTTATTCCTGCGTGCACATCTGTTCTCTATAATGGCAAATCATATTTTTCTCCCTCATATAAAATCCAGTGGGCTGTTGAAGGTGCGCGCAGCGGAAGAACGCGCAGAGCGCAGCCGACGTCTCTCTTCTGAGACTCAGTCTGATCTAAACGGGCTTAAAGTTGCACGTTTACTATATTCAGCAGCAGCCGGTTACCGTAACACAGAGAGGAGAAACGGTCGTTTCGCTGCTTTCTCGCTAAAATTTACTGTGCTATCGTAAGCATTACATAACCAATGGAATAGAGACGTCTGGGATTCGTTGTAATAAGTTCATTTATTTATTTATTTTTTCTGGTAGCGGAGGGGGGTTGGGGGGTGGTTTCTCCTAGATGCAATATTTAGATTAAGCAAATCAAAGTTAACCTTATATAATACCGCAATTAAGATCCAAGAGAAAAACTAAACATACTAGCACGTTAACGACTGCCAGAGGGAAAAACGTGTTGGTTTTTCACCACCGCCAAAACTATCATTTAGCTTTAGATTCAACGTTTTTACACTCAGAATAAACAGGCGATTTTAATGAGGGCAGAAACAGCGAACTCTGTTTGAATAATTAGCTAATAGCGTCTGTTTACTTACGTCTAGCATTTGCATAATGGCTTTTATACCTACTTTATTCAAATCCATTTGAGACTGGACTGGCTAATGTGCAGGCTCGTCTCGGTCCTTTTTCATAACAGAGAAAACGCGCATTTAGGTCAGTGATCGTATCCCTTCGTATTATCAGCTGTTTGGATGCGCATTAAGCCTGGCAACAAGAGACTAAGGTATTAAATGGGTCTATCTCTGTCTGTCGGTGCGAGAGTGTATAAATACGCCCAAATGAGTTCTTAACGTGAACCGAAGAATTAAGGTCATCTACACTGTACGCGGTTTCTCCCGTGACGCTTGTAAGAGTGTGAGATAACAGCTGAACGTCTCCGGTGTCTCCCTGCAACGGGCGAGCTCAAAGCTCTAATGTTACTTTTTTAACCCTTCATTTTAATTTATGCCAGCGACCAGGTTACCGGTCCAGCACACTGGATCAATGTTTCTGAAGAGGGATTATGCATGCTGATCAGATTACACACAAACAGGGATTTGTCTGTCCACTTGGATAAATACAGTAATACTGCGGACGCATGAATTGACATGTAAAAACAAGGACGCGTTTTGACATTACGTGCATGTAGTTCGCTGTGTGGCAATGTTAGAGTACAGTCTGTTTGTACACGGCTAATTTGTTGTGCATACTGTTGTTTTGAAGGCTCAGAGGAAATGCGCCGTCACACGGAGAGTGCATTAGCCGAACGACGCAGGATGAGATGGGCGCGATACGTCAGGGCTTTGAAATTTTTATGGAGATGTCAGTGAACTAAGGCACTCTCCCACAACGCGCTCTTGTTCAAAGAACACATGCCAGGAAGAGAAACAAACCGAGAAAACCGCAATCATTTCGAGTGTGTTTAGGATTAAAAATTAACTTTTACAATTTAAAATTTTGAGAGACATAAAAATTTAAATTTGGCTTTAATCCATGCAAAAATACTCAGCGCGAGCTCAAATTTATGCATCCCACACGAGAAACCCACAAGACAAATGTTCTCAGCTTCGGATTTACATTTGCATGTAATATTTCAACAACAAGGCGCGAGTATAGAGACCTCAGGAAATGAATTGACAAGTGAGTTTTGTGCATGCCATTTTGAAGGTCTTCTTTTGATAGCCAATAGGCTTCAGTTACATGAAAGCCACGTCCTGTGATTCGCTACTTATTGCCATCAGTGGCAGGTGGGACTAAGAGACTCTCATTCTAAAGGGCGTATGATTGGACAAAACTTTGTACACCCCCGAGTGCAAGATGAGTCATCAATCTTTTTGGCCTTTTTGACTGTATTTGAATTGTATTCATATGCTAAACTTTTCAGTCAACTTTTAGGGATACCAGCATATAGACAGCGTCAAAGCTAATATACACGAACTAAAACATCAAAATGTAATTGACAATTGAGTACTTATAATCTGCAGGTGCATTGAGAAAAGCGTCTGATTTCTCATTTGGAGCAGCGTATGACTTCATCATCATCATCATCATCATCAGCCTACGAGCCTGTGATGATCACCACAATCTTAGCAGGAGAGACCACACGTGTGTCAAACATTACATAATCATGTACATCAAATCTTATGTTTGTGTTCTGGGATGCTGCTGCAATCAGTTCTCCTGGGACGAGCGTAGCTGGATTGGCAATCAAAACAGCAGGATGCATTTCAGACGGCCATGGGAAGTCGTTCTGTAAGCCTCTGCACTCGTACAATCACATCTGTGTGTGTATGAATGCGAGTAATCGAGGGGCGTTCCTGTGCATGGGTGGATGTACTCGTCCACATCAACATGACATGCTGAAGCAAAGGTCTGTTATTAAATAAATTATAAGGCCGAGAACCTGCCCGATTGGGGGGGAGGGGGGTGGAAAAATCTCTGTCATCAGATGCTGAGAGAGCTTTGTAGCAGTTGGTGCTGGACTGTTAGAAAATATTTTCCACAACAATTTTTGGAGCATCTTGGACCTCTCTGTTCATCATCTCTTATTTTTGCCCATAAGACCCGTTTTCAAACTGCTGGAAAAGACAACAGTACCTCAAATCCTGCAGGATGAATTGTGATAATGGCGCTCAGAAACAGCGACATCATTTTCTCAGTGGAAAAGTGTGTATGTTCTGTGAGGACGAGACAGAAGACTGGAAAAATGAAGAGCCTGGCCGAGGACATTTTTCACTCGACAAAGAGAACAACCATTATAAATGAGCGGTAAAAATAACAATCGGATGCCCTTTAGCACGTACACACCATTGGGGACAATGGCGGGAACTGTCCACCAATTCTGGTGCTGAAATGGCGAAGAGAACGTCTGTCCCTGTTCGCCGCGACGTTAGCAGCCTCTAGTGGCGGAAGGGATGAACTGCAACAAGGAGCTCAAAATTCGATAAACAGCTATTTAATACATCTGTTAAATGTATTATTACGATGTACGAGTGCTAAAATTCCCAGTCACACGTTCATTTTACTCTACCACATTCAGGCGCTCTGTGGGCTGAGAGCTGGTGCTGTAAGCCGTTAGACTTAACAGACATCCCAGTAATGTCTATAGTAGCAGTTTGAAACGATGTGTGCTCAGTGAGAGACTGCATAACCCTGCTGGAAATACATCAATGTAAAACTGAGCAAACTGTTGCCAGATCGCACCGTCATCCAGAAATCCATGCAAAACTGCAGTACCAAAAAAAACGAGTCATTTGTATTGACAGCCCTAATATGTGCCAAAATTCATTATTCCTTTAGAGAAAATGAACGAGCCTTTTTGCAATTAATGCTGTTTGTTCGGTGATTTAGATCTTTGAATATTTTACACATTTCTTTTTGGCCAGTGTTATCCCAAAACTTTCATATTCAATCAACTTTAAAAGCGGTTTCGCCCACAGAACTGTCATTCTCTCTGTGTTTTGGCGTAACAAACAATTTTCTACAGCGCTATTACAGACTGCAGTAACAACATGCTTGACTTTATAAAACCGGCACATCTGGCGTCAGCAATTATATCAGTACGCCAAGCCATTTAGATAATATGGGTTGCTATGTTTGGTTGATCAACATGTGATTAAGTTACAATATAGCCACAATAGACATCTATCTGCCTCCCTCTGCGCTTTACTTGTTCTTTCAGTATTTTAGTAGGAGACAAAGCGCTATCGATTCCGTCTAATGGAAGCAAATTGAAGCCGTGGCCATTAAATTCAGAGGATGCGCGTGCGTCAGGATTTCACGCTTTCCACTGCTACTTTAAATTTGCCATCTCCAAATCACGAATCTTTTCCTAAAATAAGTTAATAGGCTCCGAGCAAGCTCTGGGAAGCGGAATTAAACCGAGTTTGGCAACTAGTTAACTCCTCATTTAAAAACCCCGAGAGAGCAAATCGGCCTGTTCGTTTATAACTTGACCCGCATTAAATATGTCGATGAGCTGCCAGTCATTAGTAAAACAGCATCTGTTATGTTAAATCTGCTCGTTCTAGCCTCCAGCAGTGAGCCGGCGCTCGTAATATATGGGTTTTGCTTCCAAAACTGTAGTTCGTAAACGTCAATTAAAAGTTAGTGCGCGCGATGTTTTTAATTGCGGATTGGGAATGAAACCGCGTGCTGGTTGACCGTCAATATAATAGAGATAACATTCTCTCATAACATCTCATTCATAACAATAACGACAGACGGAGGAGGGAAATTCGTTTTGAAATGACCGGTGCAATCTGCAATTCAATTTTGCTTTCATAAACGAGCGCATATGTGCGCATTACAAGCGGAAACGTGTGCACACCCCCTGCCAAAACACAAATACATTTTAGGCAAAATAACGTTATTTTCTCGTAAACAGACGTTAGGAAGTGTCACAAACATTCTCAGCCGTGGCGATATTTAATCAGCTCAGCTTTTATCAAGCTTACCCAAACGTCTCTAAAGAATGAAACGCCTGCTGTGCGCGCCATGACCGGTACCCTGGCGTCTCCTAACGACGCGCGGTTGGAAGCTTTCAGGGCACCCGTTGCCAAACCCACGTTAACAGGGAAACGATGGCGGTAGTTTGACTTAGCCTTGAGCGGAAATACCCGGTTGGGCCATTTGCTGCCCAGGATGCTTGCCAGGAGGGGACGGAGCGACCAATCATTGTCGCGTTGTCAAAGAGACGCTCCAGTGCGCTACAGTTAACCGCGTAAGTGACCTGCGTCAGACAGAGAGTATTATATTAAAACACCCGAAAGCTACCCACAGATGTCCCCGTTAGACAGACTCGTGGCCTTAAGCGGAGGTGCGATTAACACGTTTAGTGAAGCGTTACCATCTCTCGGAATCGTCTAAGTGGCTTTTAACAGACTTAAGGGCAGCGGGCAAAACAAACAGACAGAGATTTAAAACAAGTGCGCTGAGTGTCGCCGCACAAGAGAGCAAATGAAACCGCTCACTCGGTTTGGACGGCAGCCTGCAATCAGTTGCTTTGTTCCGGGTTGATTGCGCTTCGGGTCTGACGGAAAGCTGATGACGGGGCTTTCTCAAACAAACACGGCCCTGCTTCCCATGGGAAGCCGGAACGACGAGCTAACAAAGAAACTTTCACCATTATGTCGCTTTGAAATAGAGCCACATCAAACAGGATCTCCTACGGCTGTTTGCTCAATCTCCCTCTCTCTCTCTCTCTCTCTTTCTCTCTCTCTGAAATAAAGCCGAGTCACACACTTTCCTTCTGCTGGCAATTACATCTGTTACATTTAGTGGCTGACGCATATATATATATATATATATATATATATAAACAACATATGTGAATGAGGAGATATTGTAAGACAGCATTTAGCTGTGAGGATATAGAAAACTAAGATTTCTGGAAACTAACAAACAAAGCTCAGATTGCCATTAATTCATATACTGAAATTTATAATACTGTATAAAATATCATATAACTCCATCTATAATAAGAAGGATATTTTCGTATGTCCTTCTCTTACTTTAAACTCAGTTGCACGTTTGTGCAAAACGAATGACCCGTGTTATTCCTGCACGACGGTTTCTTTATATTATACACAAATATGTCTATTTGATTAATGCCATAGCAGTGGTGCAGATTATTAAATATTTCATCTTAAATACATAACACAACGTTTCTTTGTGGAACTCCAACAATTGTACTTATTTATTATTTAATCTAGATTCTCAACGACTTTTTATATGTTTCTCAACTTTTGGACCCCAATGTATAAGATTTTACCGAAGTCATTATCTGTTTCTGACCCCAATGACCTCAATATGCATAACAACCCATTTCCTGAAAATTCTGTAAAATATACTCCTTAAAAACGGACAAGATTCAAAAACATCCCCACCGTCTCTAATCTACAGCCGATCTACGTATAGTCTTTACCTTGGTTAAGAACTTGCTCTTCTATTCCTGCTGGTTCCTCCTCGTGTATTTGAGATGCATAGCAGGACGTACAAGAAAGGTGGGCCGCAGTCCAGCCCTGCAGCAGTCTTCTCATCCTGCCTGATGTGAGAGCTGACTCTAATCTGACAGAACTGTCCCTCAATTGTTGTGCTTTTCTAATCGACCCCTTTAAAACAAAAGCTAATCGTCAATCTAAAATCATTACAACGTCATATTCCCCCTCCGCCACTAGAGGGCGGCAGCGAGCACGCAGGTGGCGAGCGCCTGTCTGAACGCCTATACTGTATGCGTGTACGTGGAGGTGGTTACCATGGAAATAGTGCAGTGGGAAAAAGGAGCGGCTTATGGGAGGTGACAGGAAGTGGGCCGAGCGCCTCTAGCAAACTGTGGGGATGTGGGAGCGCCGAGCACCTCAATCTAAATATGCTTATATGTGCGCGGGGGGTAAACAATAAAATATATGTCATTGCATGCTAAGTACAGGGTTAAAATATGTAAAGAAGGTCATGAATATTATGAATATTAATTGACCCTCTGCAGGGGTGGATCCGTATGTCTGCACCGTATGGATTTTAGTGGAGGAAAGGTGTCCAGGCTGAGCACAAAGTTGCTTATCTGACACAGCAACACACATCAACTTGTGCTGCTTAGTGCTTCTTATGCACTACATGTTGTTTGTGTCTCTCTGTGTATGTAAAGGTTTGGCTATACCTGTAAGGGCCTTGTTTTTGTTTTATTTCATATCTAATGATGTCATCAAGTTTGTGTGAGGGTGTAGGTGAGGGCTATAGGAAGCACTAACCTGTCATGACAATAATGAAGCTAATATTGCTAACATGGTTAAAACAAACCTGGGTGTGTTCATTGACCCCTTAAACCAATCTAAACACTGGTCAGCTGACCCAGAATGCTTCCTGTACATGCTAATACCAGAACACACTGTGTGTGTGTGTGTGTGTGTGTGTGTGTGAGAGAGAGAGAGGAGGTGGAGTCTAAATTAAACAGGCTAATGCGAGTTTGATCAATCGGACTCTTAATGACATTGAACGCTCTGCAGCAAAGTGATGTTTCACTGACAGTTTAACGGAGGAGGTGCTCTGAAAATCATCAGATCAGACAGATGCAGAACTGATTCTGCTCGGCAGAGGGCGCTGTTTCACCGGGTTAGTGCTCCAAGGTACCGGGACTGTCAGTCATTATATACTCCTAAACTTTCTCAGGATAACGTGTGACGCGCGCTAATATGTTTATTCCTGAATTTCAGATTCCTGAGAGTCAAATTATTCGATTAAAGTTCCGTGATCTGTGACGGAGGATAAGCGAATCTAATTTTTTGCAAGTTTGGACCGATTCACCATAATAACGATTTTTAAAATGACCAACACTAACTGTATACGGATCTGCCCACATTAAGTCATCACAGTATTTGTGTATGTATCTTACTTCAATATCACCAGCAAAATCATGGTGAACATACAGTAAATTCAAAATATCCAACCCCGGTGAGATGCCTACAGAAAACACTGGTGTATGAGACACAGTGATGAAGGAATGACAGACATCTCCATCATTTTTCATCACGCTTAAAATACTGTTTGTCAGCTATCGGCATATATCAGCGTTTAATCAAGCCCAATGCCAGCCAGAGGGCAGGAGACTGTGTGTGTGTGTGTGTGAGGGACAGAGAGAGAGAGAGATGGAGTTCAATATCTCTGCTCGATTATCAATGGCAATACAAGGCTGATCACATCTGGCCACCACCACTGCACACAGCTGCTTCACTTCTGGCTCATCCGCAACACATTTGTATCTTGTTACAATGTAACAAGGGCCTGCTTGTGTCTTAAAGAAACATACAGCTTGACTTAAAATATGTTTAGGTCAACATAAAATTACGATGCGAGATTCATCCACGTATGTTATTCCACGGTGAAAATACATCATTGGCGGTGAACCAACAGTCCAATAATTAATTCTGTAGGCACCGCCCGAGGCTACTGTTGTCAGCAATTAAGCCTTTTCAAATCTCACCAACAGCTGACACAGTAATTTGATGCCAGTCAATGTAAAAAAGGCAATAAATGAACAGCAAATAAGAAACGCAGCCGCTGGAATACATGAAAGTGCTCTTGAAGGGGCCGGAGAGCGTACGGGTGGGCGGCAGTCGCACACAATAGACTGTAGAACAGGTCGTTCGAGGCTAGCTTTAATTATGCATCACATGGCCATTTTTGAATTCAAATAAATTATTAAAAGTTATAATGAAGTCCCAGCCTACATTTTTCACATTATAAAACATGAAATTGGTGGAGAAGGCCGGTATGTTGACATTAATCAAACTCATCTGCAAATATGCAAGAAAGAAAGACACAGCGGTACTGGATCAAAAGTTTTTTTTGCATCACTACTCAAAATCTCGGGTCTAAATCTTCTCTAATCCTGAGGTTCTATGGTCAGTAGGTCACAGCACTTTCGTAGCCCGAGGGCCGCTAGCAATTGCTGGTTAGCCTGCGGCAACAGTAAAGGAAATCATATCTCTACTGGAATTCCCTAGTCGACCAACACAAGTCAAACCATGGTGGCCAATCTCTTCAAAGTACAGCAGCTGCCTTAGCAGATGAAAACAGAGGAATCATTGCAAATGGTGCATTATGGGTACAGTCAGTGCCCCCGTTTTCCGTTTCTGTTACTTTAAGCCATCTGGCTTTGACGGGGAAGCCAAGCAGAAAGCAGGATTGGCATAATGTAGCCCTGTCACCCCTCCTGGGATACGGTGATAAGCACTTCCTGTGTGAGGAGGAAGCTGTTATTTTCGGGGCTGTTATAGACGGCAGCTCCGCGTCAACAATTTCAGACTTTACAGAGCCTCTGAAAGTCGGTCCAGAAGGCGTTTTGGAGATTAAGTCATTGTTGTGAAGACAGATTTAAAAAAACATCCCTTTTTATAAATATTAAAATAGAAAAAATATTTCTATATTTTTTTCCATTCAAAATTAAAAAACGTTCAGATTTACATGCACATTTTTTGAAACAACATCATGAAGGTCTGTTTGTGGCTGGAAACACAATAAAAACAATCCGTAAGACTGATCACTGACCTGCTCAAACGACAGTTAAAGAGACAGTGCTATTTAAAACTCCGTCTTTCTGGGTGGTCTGAACTCCCCAAACACACACAGACGTTTTTTGCTTCACAGAATTATGCCCACGATACCCAGACAATGCAGACAGTCTTTGTCTACACCTGTGCAGCTAGTGAAGCAGCTGACGAAATCTTAATAAGTTCAGCTGTCCTGTTTCTTAAAGGCACAGTACACCCAAAAACTAAACTTTGGTCAGCCTTTACCCATGTGACTGTCATGGCTGTTCTTTTGTTTGCTTATTATCCTGTTGAGCTCCGTTGGAGGGGAAAGGTAAGTAAATTGGAACAATATTTAGGACATGATTTATTTTTAGGTGACCTATTCCTTGAAGTTGATGCATGACACGCACGTGTCAAACCTCTGACATCAGTGTGACCTTATAACCCTTATCTGTCTGTTAGTACGAAACGTCTTGGGGCTGATGTCATCAGATCATTGTGAGGGAGGCGGGGCTTTCTACTGCTCATAACACTGCTTCACAGAAGACTGTTGAGTGACACACAATGACAACAGACAGCACACACATCAAATATTAAAGAAATGTGCTTACCTAAAGGGGTACAGCAGAGGCAGCCAGAGATGGAGAGAGAGAGAGAGACAGAGAGAGAGAATATATTAGATACAAAGTACACAATACACATACATAACATACATCATTTGTTACCTTTTACAGCTGTCCATATAAAAGAAAAATACATTTGCTCTACACAGTAAAACACTAAATAAAAAAGCAAGCAGATATTAATGCTTGTCAGATTTTTGTCCTGAATGAAAAAACCGAAGTCGTCATCTCTACAACTTCTCAGCTGTGCTCAGAAGCCAAAGCCTGCTATCATCAGTCAGAGACACTAATAGTTTTCATCAAATAGTGCAAACTGTAGCAATTTCCAATAGTTCATGAAAATACATACCTTTGTGCATGTGACAGTATGTCAATAATTGTTTTATTTTTTACAATTTTTGTAAAAAAAAAGAATTCGTTGGAATTTAAAGAAAAACTGAACTCGGAACCCCAATCTCTCGAGTTATAAAACAGCCACTTCTAAAGAATAAAATATTTCTCTGTTTTGAGTTGCCTGAGGCAGTCAACCCAAACGGATTATGAAAATATAATCGACGCTTTCGGATTTGCTTAGTAAGCAGATTCACCCCTAACGACATCGTTGACCGAGCGAAAAACAGTGTCGGCTTCGAGCGTGCGAACGGCGTACGCGACCTCTGATGCGTATTCATATTATCTCCCACTTTAAATAATGGAGAACGTTCTGCTGAACTGACTGTTACATCTAATGGTTTTCTATAGCAATGTGAAAGCTATCCTGCCCACCATCATTTACCCTCTCAGAGGAAAAGAATGACAATCAAACATCGTTTCAAAATGTTTTCTACCCCATCGTCTCCTGTGCCTCGGGCTGTGGGGGCAGGAGAGGAGAAAATGGCACATGATTGGACGATCACATTTGCATCTTTCCAATCTGCACCCGCCGGCGCTAACAAATCAAATGCAACGTGCGAGCGGGGAGGAAAATTACCTTTGGGTCAGCAGGGAAGAAACCTCTCCGGTTGACCGTAATGCGCTCGTTCTAATGACCGCCTAACTCATAAAAACGTCTTAACAGTGTAATCAAGGCTTAATGTGGCCGTGAACCGAAGCTTTAGCGTGTGTTTACACTTTAGATGCTGCATAGCGGTGAGAGAGAATCACAGCTAATGACTGGATATAGACGCGCGGCGTTAATGACGTTAATATTTTATGCTAACAGAGGATAAAATGCACCAGCACGAACTTATTCACATGATGACAGCTCCTCAAATTCTCATATTTTAATCGGTTGTCACAACACAGTCATAAGAAATTTGTTTTTAATATTCTTGTTGTGTTATTGTGCGTAACAAAACACCAGTCGTATGACTTCGCTAAGCTTACGTGCTCTGACAACTAGCCCGTTCTTTACTAAAATGTTTCAATGGGTCCTGAAATCTGAATTTTGATCACATTTTGTTTGATTTGGTGTTATTTTTTAACCTTAATTGTCAAAAACAATTTGCACCACAGTGGGAACTAAACAAACAAACAAAATGGATCATCAGCCAATAAAACTGAAAAAACATTCATGGAAAAAACTTGTTTTACTTTTATAAAAACTATAAAAAAAATTCGTATAAAAAATGTTTTATACGAGCTATATGGAGTTTTTGGATAGTAAAAGTGGGTCTTCATATAATGAGGCTGTAGAGAAAGTTCTGAAAAACAAATGGGCCCAGTAAAATTTACCCATTTAAAGAGCAAAGCAAGCTTATTTTGATGAAAGCGTTTGCAGGCTTCTTCCCTTAAAATTGCTGAATCCAATCGTTGTACAATGAGAGCGGCAAAACTGTCTATTTTATTCACATGTGGACTGAAGTTTCTGGGTGTTCACAGGATTATTACAACCCCAATTCAAGTATTCATTCATCACATCCTGCGAGCTGAGAACTTTAAAACTGCAGTAAAAATGCTTAAAGACACACAATCACTACTACTGTTTCATGCCTTTCTTCACCCATCTGACCTTCAGTGTATCTGCTGCTGGCTGGACGGCAATGAGGAAATAATAATGAGGAAATAATGCATCATTAAGGGGGGGCGAATGGATAATAAAGCTCCAAGCTTTTATAAAAGCCTATAGCTCCTTAATTTTCTCTTAAAGCTGCAGTTCAGGGTGGGTAAACCCAGACCCTTAAACGGCACCAGACTGAGCTGTTTTTACTACAAAGCTTAGTTTTTGATGTCTCAACCTGAGTTGTCATGCCGACGGTTGTTTATCACCGGAGGGAATTCTCTGCCAGTAGGAATAGCTGGAACTTACAGGCCTTTGGACACAGAACGCTGAATTAATTTTCTCCCTCAGTAAACTCTGGCTGGCTCTCTGGTCCGAGCGATTAAGCCGACACAAGTAACTTTTACTGTCCAGGGAAATCAAAAGTTACTCCTGGATGAAGGCAGTGCTTGTCTGAAATCTGTTGGCTACATCGTTGATGCTTTGTTTGTATGTACAGAAGAGTCTGGGATCACATGAAAACTCACTTGATCCTGGAGATAAACGTGAAGCATCGAGATTTTGACAAACTGAGAATGAAAATTCTGCAGCGTTTGATCATAATACGATCAGCAAATCACTGCTGATTTTAACTACTTACTACATACAAAACGTCACATTTTCGGACACAAGATGATTTTTGGAACGAAATAATGCTGGCATAACATGCATCATCAGAGCCCATGCCTGCTCGAATACATTTTCAAAAATGCCAAAAATCTCAGTATCTCTGATTTATGTGAATTATGACAAATCCGTCTTTTCACTCAAACCGGTGGTCACTGACTTTTGTGCGTTATAAACCAAAAAGTAAACAAGCCTAATGCATAAGACAAACAATCTCTACATTCAATGCATATCAAGGTCGTATGTGTGACAGTAATCTTAGTGTGTTTGTGTGAGTGTGCATGAGACAGGAGGAGAGAACGCAGCCGTGCACTCCGGCTTTTGCGGCGTGGCCGCGCATCTAAATAAACGGAGAGAAAACGGCTCTCTTTCCTCGCCAGCCCGTTTACCGTTCTCCAATACAGCGGGCTATCGCCAACGTGCTATAGCTTCAGCACCGGGGATCCTCCGGAGAGATGCCGCGGGGCGAGACGTTAATTAAATCTGATCCTCCGCTCGAGCTGGAGCCGCGGGAGGCACGGCTGCAATCATCCGCTGCTATATCACAGCAATAACGGCTCGTTTCACGGAAACCGCGTGAGTGAGCGAGCGGCACGTCCCTGTGCAAACGTTGCACACCATATGCTGATTTATAACAGCGGGGATCTTTTGAACTGAATGAAATGTGGTTGACGTATGGCGAGGTGGTTTGGTTATGGCGACGGACACAAAACAAAACAAATAATTGAGCAGAAGAGGGAAGAGATAACTGACTATAGTGTCAAACTGCCAATAAAATGAGCATTTTTCTTTCAGAGCAAAACAGCCGACCAGTTACCAACAACAAACCAGCCCAAATCTATCTTTGTCAACAAACAGAGAAGACCTGTCACAATGCTGTTATATAATACAGATGCGTGCAGGATCATAAAATCTATAAACCTGCTTTCTGTACTTAAGTACTGTTGCTAAGAAAGGTGAAATGCATGCTGGGTAAAACACATCCCTTGTGCTCAATGGAATCAAGCGCAGCGTCAAAGGGCCAGTGGGGTCTCTCTGTTCTCAATGGCAACCTTTTACAAAAATAAACGACAAATCGGTTTGCACAATTTTCTTTTATAAATTTTACACTTGACTGCTCAAACCGAAAATCGAGTCATGTCGTGACCGCCCACACACCCCTAAAACGGGTGATAATTGCAAATTATAGGCCACAGAACACGAGGCAACGTGACAAAAGAAACCTGGAAAACAGATTAGACATGTTGTACAATATTTAAATGACATGTAAAGTATAAAAAATTGAATGCGTTTTTGCTCTATATGGGGTCATATTAGGCCACTAAGTGAAATTTGTGGTACTGACGTTTATGTCAAATGTTTGGGTAACAGCACCCCCTTGTGATTACAAAGTTGTAACAAATTCATTTGATACTAATAACAAAGCTATAAAGAATTGCGTATTAAATCCCAAAAAGAACAATCCTTCAAATTTAATAGTCTTAAAATCTTTCAACTGTTAATAATCCGTGTTCAGTTATATAGACTAATAAACACTCCAACTTTGACAGCATAACAACATGCCTGTGTTTATTGAAGTTCACGTTGTGTCGCATACAAACGTAAAGTTAAAACAGGGTTTAAGCTGTTGTCACTCTTGTGTAGGTCAAAACTGTAAACCTGGATCAAAGTTGACCACACACTGTCATGTTTATTTTACGTGGTGCAGTTTAGGTCACAGCAGTCATGGGGTCATTCCAATAAACCATTTTTAAATCTTTACTATGTTTTTTTCTCTGCTTAATACTGAAAGCAAAACATTGTAGAAACCAAGCTAGATTCAATAAAATGTGTTTAAATCCCTGATAAAAAAGCCAGTTAAACCAGCTCAACCAGCTTAAACCAGGCTGGAAGACCAGCTAAAATCGGCCAACCAGTTAAGGCTGGTTTTAGCAATTTTTTTTCAACAAGGATACTGGCCTGCACATGTTTCCAGAGCCTCAAGCGATCTCAACACAAAACTGCAATAAACCAATACATATTTAAAGCATAACCAAAACTCTCCATTTACAGCTTGGAAGCCGGACAACATTGCAAACATGTTCTTTACACATTTGGAAAACGTTTGGTAAACAATAGGCCGAGATGTCTGTGTTCTTCAGAGTATCAAGTGTTTGTGGTTTGGCACTTCCGACAGCACAGTCCACGGTTCCATGAGTTGCCAGAGGCCATAATTCTGGCTGCAGGTCTAGCATTATCATGCCACCGACTCATCAGGGCTTCCTACGAGTTTCTAGAGGCTGTAATCTAAAGCCCACAGCACAACACACTCAAAGACTGAGCAGATGTTGCAAACACGCAGCACCACCATCAAACACCTGCTGGGAAAATGAGAGGAGCGGACAAGAAGAGATAGATAGAAGAGGAAAGAGGAGATGTTGGTCACCAGAGGCACGGGAGAGCAGATCCACAAAGGAGAAGATCCTTCTAAATGACAGAAATGCTTTACTGTGACCCTTGGAAAACGAGTTCCTTGTTCTACTGGTTCTACTGAGGGTTAGTTAGCGTGATTAGCACTTAGCTCTTCGCAGGGTCTATATTTACACATCCTGTTGAGAGCGTACAGCTTGGAGGGCCTTAAGTATCTGTTGACATCAACTGATGTGAGATGTGATAACAGATAAGAGTCAGAGATTGAACTTCGTTCTGAACTGAGTAACTACTGCTGCTATATATTAACATACAGTTAACATGGTAAGTTCCTTGTCTTATAAACACTGATACCTAACTGGTCATGTAAGTAATGGTTAAACCAGCATCCCTCAGTGAAAAATAACCTTGTTACAGTCTAACCAACCGACAGGGTTCCAGTAACATTTCACTGCTAACAGCTAGCCAAAAGGCCATTACGGTAGTCTTTAAAATCATTCAAAAAAAGCAGAAACCACAAAGAACAGCTAACATGAGGTAACATGCTGTTGTCTCCTTGGTAACCAAACACACATGCGTTTGATAACATGTAGGGGTAAAATAACCATGTTAGCACAGATGGCACTGTAGGGATGTTTCACACTATAATTATTGAAATGGTTTATGATTATTGTTTAGATTTTTGTAGCTGTTAAAACGTTTTAATTCTAAATTAATGCTATTTTCATTAGGGATTTTCTTAGAATTAAAGGAATCCATTTGTTAACATTAGTTAATACAAATGCTACAACGAACGAACCACAGACAAAATATTTGACAATTTATTAATCTGTTAATGTAAATATAACTGCTCAATGTTTGTTCATGTCAGTTCATTGTGCATGAACTAATGTTAACAGATACAACTTTTGATTTAAAAACGTATGTGTAAATGCTGGAATTAACTAACTCAAATGAATAACTGCTTATTGTTCATTGTTAGTCATGTTAATGATGGGACCTTTGGGTGTTGCCAATAAAACAACAAAACTGATACATAAAATGCAGTTAAATGTTTTAGTTTTAATAAGCGTCAAGCCCTGGCAGATTAAAGTTAAAAGATAATTGAAGATACACTTGGAAAACATGTCTAGATTTACTCATTCCCCTCTTCCAATAAAGTCAGCACTTTAATATTTCTCTTGTAGTCACAGCTTGAAACAGTTACGGATTCGTGGAACTTGGCAGAAATCACCTCAAGCAGACTCGCACTGTATCTGCATGCTTACATATAATGAATAAGCATGTTTTCAACAGTCTAACCTGTCTCAGGTGAAAAGCTCTCACACAGCCACACAGAGATGCAGAAAGCCCAAGAAACAGCGTGTGTTGTTTTGATCAGCATAAACTCTGTGTTCTGCTTAAGGGGTAAGAAACCTACTTGAAACTTTTCCTTACGTTCCCCGCTGGTGGACGGATGGCGTGATGGGTTAAGACAAGGCAGCTGCTAATAAAGACTCATGGTTCACAACAAACAGCCACCCTCCCGCCCTCGTGCCTGTGTACAAGCTAGCGTAATTGGACCAGAGGTGGACCTGATGCTAGTAAGAGCTGTTCGCACAAAGATTACACAGGAGGAGAGACTGTGCAATTTCCTGTGCAAATACCAGAAGACAGCAGGAAATAGAATGTTTTCAGTTATGTGAGTCTGGTTGGGATGTGCAAAGGAACATTTTCAAAACAGACTAGTTGGTGGGTTGCATAGAATGACTAGTTGACCAATCAGCATGCCAGTAATGAGTCAGATCTTGGATTCTGACTCTGATTGGATGATGTTTTTGGAGGTAATTTGCATAAAAACGCACGTCACGTTCAAAAAGGCGTAAAGGAATGGAATAAATCACGGAGGTCGAAAAGCTGGGCTATATTTGACTTTACCAGACTAAAAAAAATGCAACACTCTTGGAAAAAACTGTGTGAAATGTGACGCGAGAGCAAAAGGCGGCTGTCGGCATATGCATGTGACTGTAAAATCTGCTTTTCCAAACAGCCAAACAGCCAGACAGCACCCCTGAAATATATTTTAACATTTACCTAAAATAAACTTAGCGGACACAACCACACTGGTGGATTAGTCAGTTGTTAAAAGACTAGTTAATTAGTCCTCATCATGACTCTTTTTTCTGTTATCTAGTGTGGAAAACAAACCCAACAATGTCTGGAAGTGAGGAACAATGCACCAATCCAAACCACAGACACTGACAGAAACTTCAGAGACCGCCAAACATGGACTAAAAGTGACTAAAAAGTGATGGAAAAGGAACAAGGAAGGAGCGCGAGACGGCGAGCGAGTTTTGATGTTCCCGCACAGAGGCAGACGGCTGGAGGTGAAGAGCGTTTTTGAGGAGTGAGTGACGGGCTGTTCTGCGACAGCTCCACCAGCAGAGCCGAGACATGAGAACGGCAGAAACAGCAGGGGCAGATGCGTGACAGGAATCTCAAGAAGATCTGGAATCTGATTGAAGGCTGAGATGAGCAGGAAGGTTTGAGAGGCAACAGAAGCAGATCTTGAGTGTGGGGAAAGAGCAGCCAATTTAAACAGCACTTAAATAAGAGTCAAACCGGTTTCAAAGCGGTTTCAAAAACATGAAGTACAAAGTACTCTAAAAGAGGTTCAGGACCATAGACTGTGATATCTATCTTTAAATATGAATGGAATGATGGACGGACGGACGGACAGACAGACAGACAGACAGCTGGATGTAATATAATTATAATAGATTTATAAATATAAAAAAATGGAAAAATGAACTTAAAGTACATGGTTCATGCGTCATATAATGTATATGAACTTTCAGATTACTGGTGATTACTGGTATTACTGGCCTATAAATATTACATTATTAAATTAAAGCTAATGAACATACCTCAGTTAAACACAACAAACCGAACAGAACATCTGAGAACACACACACACACTGTCTCCTTTTGGAGGTCCTGGTGAGCCACAAGCAAGAACAGATTTTGCTGTACTTACAGGCCCAAAGCCAGAACAAGCCTGAACCAAAAGCACTAATTGTGACCTCTAAAATCAGGCACGTGGGCTGCAAATCCAGACATTTAAAACCACAGAACACATGACGAGACCTTCTGAAAGGCCGGTGTCAATAAGCCAGCAGCGATGCTGTCAAATGACTCATGTAATATGGGGAGAGAGGAGGCTGCTGGGGCACAAATAGCATGTACTGTAAAAGGGTTTACGCCTCAGGTAAGCAATGTTTCTTTAAAATATGGCTGTTTCTGTGTTTCTGGCTTTGGAAATAGGAAATGTAAGGACGTGACTCTTAATGTCCTGTCTCGTGTGGTGTATTCTGGTGCAGTGCTGCTTTGCAAAGCACAGGTTTATTGTGAGCAGTGGACAGTGTGTGTGTGTGTGTGTGTGTGTGTGGGAGAGAGAGACAGAGAGAGAGACAGAGAAAATGTATGTGTGTGTGTGTGTGTGTGTTACAGGTTTGGAGAAAGTGTGCGTGACTGGACTCTATAGATCTTGATATCTGTGGTCCAGCAGCTGCCCATGAAGCTAAATTATCAATGAGTCTGATTAATATCACAGTCCAGCTACACTGACCTTTAATCTGCTGCTACAGCAATCACTGTGTTTCACTAATGATTATTTTCACCTCCACGGAGTGTCTGTTATACTGATTCTTACCCAGAATTCTCTGCTAGTCTGAAAATAATTGCCACCTAGGCGTGTATTGTTTTTATGACACTGTACACTTTGGAAACGCACACACACACACACACACAAAGCATGGCTAATAGGAACATCTAAGGAGTCGCGCCAGTCAGTTCAAACATCTTTCACCTTTTCGTCACACACCACCGTGTCAATACGAGAATTAACACAGAAGATTGTAGCTGAACTGCGAAAATCTGGTCAGTTGTTACAGTGTGAACCGGAATCAACTCTGACTGCAGTAGGGGAATCTATAGGTGCCAATTAAGACACTGGATTCTATAGGTGCCTGTTAAGATATAGGCACCAAGGTATGGAATCTATAGAAGCCAATTAAGGTATTGGCATCTAAGATGTAGGAATCTATAGATGCCTATTAAGATATAGGCACCTAAGATATAGGAATCTATAGATGCCAATTAAGATATAGGCACCTAGGATATAGGAATCTATAGATGCCAATTAAGATATAGGCACCTAGGATATAGGAATCTATAGATGCCTATTAGCGTGTACACAGGCCTATTAAGAATTACCCAATCCACTCCTGTTTCTCCAGACTCAATGTTTCATATCCTTCCCTTTATCACTCTACTCATTCCAGGCTTATCATCTCCTTCATACCTCATTTCCTTCATGTCATTCCATCTAAGAACTTATCCAACCCTTTTAGCCAATCGGTGAACTTCTTTTTAAGTGCTCTGTAGCACGTGCAGCCTTATTAAAGAAACGTCACTGGTTATAAAACTTTATAAAATTATTATATTTTTGATTAATTCCTCAGTTTGCAAAAACAAACAAACAAACCAGGGCCCAAATGACAAAGAGCTTCCGGGCCAATACTCAGTCCCGGCTGAATGTTTTTCGACAAAAATAATTTGAGCGTTAAAGTAGTCTCAAGCATTTCCTGAGAACATTTCCCACTGTGCTGCCGAGAAACGGCAAGCATGTTATTTTTGAGAAAAACATCAAGCGGCCAATCATTTCATGGCCATTTCACACAACACAAAGTCACTGTGGAAACAACAAAGTACTTATTTTTTTGAGAAGGCACTGAGTCATTTGAAATAAAAAAAGGATGTATCATGACACACCTCATGCACCGCTTTTAAAACCTCCTAATTCTCTTCTCGGCCTCCGTCTCTTTGTCTCTTTGGCCCCTGAGAATGAGGGCCCCTCCCTACATACTGTGCTGCTGACTCACCTTTTGAGTGGGTAGATTGAAGGCAATCAGGTATAGAGAAAATACGCTACAAACGGACCTTGCTTTAGAAATGCCCTGTTGTTTCTCTTGGGGTTTTCAGACGGCCCAAATAGAGGGCTTGAGTCACAGTCCGTGGGTATTGTGAGACCCCGGAACACTCATAGACTGCATTAACAACACATTTCCTTGGAACACAAGAACACTCAAAACAGTACAGTGTGTATCAAGAAACAATTTTCAATCCCTCCATTTTCAGTCTCTTTGAATTAGGAGACCTACACAGTGAACTCTTTAAAGTCTTAACGGAAATCACAAAGACGTGTGGCGCAGGTTTTCGGAATAATCCACGCCTGAACGAATCCCATTTAACACCCGAGCGCATACGGGGGTTTCAAGACGGTTAAAAGCCACCGCAATTATATTTTTTCTCCCGCTATTGCCTCGCTATCCAATTGAATTAGTCAAATAATGAGGTGGAATTGGAATTGCTTCATAAACGTCAGAACTTTGCTCTTCTCGCTTCTTTTGTAATTTCTGGATAGCTTTGATGTTCACAAATGAGTTTCTTTCATTACCTGAGGGCGGCGTTTGGGTTTGGAGACATTTTGTCACCGAAAAATGCAGTGAAGCTTTTAAATATTAGAAAAATTAATTCGAGAAAAACACTTTCGTAAATGCAAAGATAAATTCTACAAAAAGTTAAAAAAACACAGATGTTTCTTTTTTGCTATATCGCTCGGCCCTGAGATTTCATTTACAAATTACATGATCAAAATTGAGTAACTAATCTGCACTGATAAGAGCCCACAAATTATGTAATGCCCCTCCCATCCCTATTTATGCAACAAAATGCAGAAATCAGTTACAATAATTAATGAAACCCAATTACCAGAGAACCACCAATTTGTCCGTTTCATGTTTACTTATAAATATGTATGAAGACAGTCATAATCACAGGAGAGGAAAGTCATTAATGGTTTTGTCTGACCCCATTTTTTCATGCTGAGACATCACATGTAGCCCACACACTTTCATTAGCCTTGATTAGCACCAAGTTCAGACCGTGCTCTGACAAACCTAATGGAGTTTCCTTTAATTAATGATCTGGGATCAGTCCACTGTGATACCCTAATGCCTTAAATGTGAAATGCTATTGTGGTAATACTGCCCTTTCTTTGCCTGAGATGGTTCTCCTAAACTCACAACCATAACCAATAAAAAACGTAAATAACAAATGTTCTTTTACAGCTCCAATACAAAACTCCATTATAACATTAATGTAAATAAACACTCAAACAAAGGCTACAAACAACCATTTAAACAGCCGCTCAAACAAACAGCCACTTAAACAAACAACGGCTCAAACAAACAACCGCTCAAACAAACAGCCGCTTAAACAACCAGCTGCTCAAACAAACAACCGCTCAAACAAACAACCGCTCAAACAAACACATCAATTCTCAAACAACTCACAAACAAGTGTAAGGCCCATTCAACTAAGGTTAAAGGTTTCATTAATCTACAGCAATATCACAGACACAATCTTATCAAACACACAATTGTGTTTGTTTAGTTTGTTAGTTCCACTCAAAATCCACCAGTTTTAAAAACATGTTGAATAGACATTCTGCTCAATGGACAACGCACAGCAGCTACAGTAACTACAAATGGATTTGACAGTCACTCAGAAATAAGAGAGAGGGGAAAACTGGATGTGAATGGATTTAGAAACCCTGAGTTTCTCAGGAGTAACATGGCTCTCAGAGGACTAAACAAGAGAGAGTAGATAAGAGAGAAAAATGAGGCCACTGCCTGAGGGCCCTAACAATCTACTGGGACAGTGGAAAGATGAAACGGAGAGAGAAGACACTGGCTTTCTGGTTCAGCGGTGAAAGTCAGACATGATTCAGAAAAAACGCATGGACACTCTTAATTAGTGCCTAAATACGAGACCATTACAGCACAAATAACATGATGCAGAAACACTCAGGTGGCTAAAGACCTGTGATACAGACAAATAGATATATTCTTATATATAAGACTCTATAGAGAGAAGGCTAATATGCCTGGACATTATCTAAAATAGTTTAGATCATTATATAGTTGTAATTATAGAGCAATAAATAGCAATTATTGTCAACAGCTATTACAATTACTGAGCTAACACAGTCTGCTCCAAACACTGCATTATAATCTTTATGGTTTATGCCGAAAGCTATTTGTCTAACGGTTAAACGCAGTGCTTATCTGAAGCGGCGTATTTCTCTGTTAAGAACCTGTCTGTGTTCATACGGGTTTAATTTACGCAACAGTTTCACACGGTGCACTTTTTTTGGGTTCCTCTTGTTCTCGTCTGTTTTTTGAGATGACCTGTAAAATATCAGACTGGATTTGAACAGAGCACCAAACTGACTAAATAAAACACACTTGTAAGAAGTAAAAGCACTTTTGTTGTGGCAAACGAGTTTCGCTCACATCTCCATCATTGCAATTCAAATCCACAGCTTTGTCGGCATTTGTTTTCATCATCAAGGGACACGAGGACGGTAAGAATATAAAGATGGGATAACAGAAGCCCCACAATGCTTTGCAGTATTTTCCTCAAAAGGTGCAGGTCTCTATTTGACAGTCTGCATGAATACGAGGCTTCAGAGTTTTAGGTCTGGAGAGAAAGGCAATATCCAGTCTTACCCAGCAAACAGGAGAACAAAATAGGGTCTCTGATAGAAATTCTGAGGCAAAAAGTTCTAAATAATAGATAAGTTCTAAACAAAAGAAATTTAGAGCCCATTAGGCCTTCTTATAAAACATTTTTAAAGCCTTTCAAGGAAAAACAATTATTGTGTAACTCCTGAGGTAAAATGTGAGTCTAAATTGTAAAACTGAGCTAAAACATTTCGAGAAATGAATGTAGGAGAATGCATCTGACCAGGCCCAATCTAAAGTCTGTCCTTGACTTAGACAAATCACAGTGTGACTGACCAGGCATTTAACATCACAATGTGCTCGTTCGCTCCGAAAATCAATGACAGGAAATTACAAGGCGCTTGCACAAAAACGCACCCCGCAAAACCCCAAGGACATGGCTGAGGTTTTGTTTGCCCTCCAAACGCAGCTCCTCATTTGTGTTTGGTCAGCGGAAAAATGTCTTTTAACGACACTAATAATAATTAATGAATAGATTTAATGGCAATAAAGGTTGTCTGTGATAATTAACTTTGGTGCGGAAATGAACAATTACTTTTCGGCTGCTCACCTCCGGCGCTCACACCAAATGCCACGGTCTTAAACCCATGAATGGGTTTGTGTTCTTAACCTTTAAAATGGATGCAGACAAAAAAATGACTCCATACGAATTGACCATTTCCCAGAATAATGTTAATTACACATTACACGAGATTCCTTGTAGTAAATTCCATATGTTTGCTCAAATGCCAAACATGTTTTTGCCACTTAAATCCAAAACCCTCTGGTTCTGTCAAACCAATGCGCAGTTCTCCTCAAGCATGGGGTCAACACTTTGCTTCTGCTACCCAGAACCTACAGATTAGTGTGTGCTAGGTCATAACCAAGGCCAAAACACATTCTGTGATTCTTCTTGACAAGACACCTGACAAAAAGATAAAATCCATTAGGGGAAAGCAACACAGTGGACCGAAACTTCCACTAAATGTAATGTGACAGTCGCGAGCAAGTGAGGGCTCATTTTCAAGAGCACTAGTTTGCACAAAGCACTCAAAACAACAACACAAAGTAAGGTTTCTAGTTTTACCCGGTCCCCAAAAGAGACCATGTTTATCCCTCTCAGCACGTGCCAGTCCGCGCCAGCCTGCCCCATGGCGAATTGACTCAGTAACTATCGCTGCAACACACCTTCTGCTAAGCAAAGAATGATTGATCTTGACTTGGAAACTTTCAATAAAGCAATGCAATTAATCACATCTCCTTACAGCAGTAAGAGTACCTGCCTGCCGAAGTTACAAAACTCTACAGGAAGGTTACCGAGGCGGTAAGGCTGCAGTGGCACAAGTACAGTTGTCAACAGAGAACGGCTCTTACTCACAACCGATTTCTTTTCCAAATAAACTGTTGACTTTTTGGGGTGCATTAACCACTCAAACGCAAATTCTTCCGAACGGGGCAGACGGAATGGCTAACAGTGTTTCCTGCCCTAGTATTCTGAATCCACAGCACAGAATCAAAAGCACTCGTGAATCAGTCGCCATGGTTACTGAATTAATCTGATTCGCTGAATTAATCTGAATTGCTTCTGCGTCTTATGTGGATTTAAGGCTCGTACGACTCAAATCAGCAGATTTAAATAAAATACAAATGGGTTGTTCTGATTACAAAGATACATATGATTTGCTGTTGCAAGTGGTATTTTCTAAACAAAATTGTATACATTTTTGGCCATATTTGGTCATGTTTTAAGATTTTAATTGCAAAAACGCTAATGTCATGTTTCTTCGTTGAAAGAACTAAAACCATTAAGAAAACTTCTTATTCTACCACTGAATCTATCAATCAACCTGAAACACAACATATATAATAACAGTCTATAATTGGGAAACACAGCTTTGTGAACACAAAGTCATCCATCATACACAGTTTACGAAGGCGACAGGAGCCCGTTATTCCCAAATCTTGCTCATATACACACTCGTTGCAGTCCATTCATCTTAATCTGCTCGCGCGCTCGGCACAGACATGCTAACCTGAACTGCGCAAAAACAACGCGAGTATTTGCAATCTGGCAGTTTTTAAACACCTGCAGGTCTAGAGGATGAAAAACACACACTGCAGATGAATCAAGCCAGAAAATTTCCATCATAAAACATTTGGCATTTTAATTTGATAAAAATAAAATTGTCGATGCAACCAGGCACCCCTGTCAAGAGTTTAATAGCATGAAAGCGTCATGTTTTAAGAACAGAATGCCACACGCTGTGGATTAAGGTAGGTGCCGGTCTGCGGCAGGTCAGGCGAACATATTTTCTGGCAATCATTGAGCGCAGAGGGCGACGCGGGACGCAGATTTTCAATCAGCAGAGAAATGCGGTAATGAGCTGGCTGGAAGGCAAATCAATGCGACATGTTCAGAGAAAGATAAACTTGGGTAATACAAAGTGAGTCTTACATAAAAACGGCAGTGGCTTGTAATTACCGCACAGTAAGTGATGCTTCCATAATTGGTGTTGTTGACGAGCTATTGGGACGTCTTTATCAGTTAATTTGTGTATTCTGAAATCCGTACATACTGAAGTTAGTGCACGACAGCTGGTGAGTTCTGGCAGTGTTTATAAATCCTCAAAACTCAGCTACAGCCTCCAGGCGGTGCTTGTGTGAGACACATTTTGTAGCCGTGTAGCATATGACATGGTACAGGCGGTCCAACTTAAATCAGGTATAAATACAATAACTAAATATGAATACAATAAATACTGATGCAATCGCTAAATACATCAGTGTACAAGCATTTACATTATGTTAGTATATCTGAATAATTCAGCACAATTTGTATGAAACGTCAAACTGTCAAGTTTTACAGTACACTACCGCATTAATGTTCCGAACAAATAATATTGTAAGTTAAATTGTTTTACATTGAATATTATAAGGAAAGTAATACTTTTCAGAAGAAATAAGAACTATTTAGAACTTAAACATACAAAGCATTACACGATTTTGTGTTTTTTTTATAAATACGTTTGAGAACATTCCATTAAAATCTTCCATTATATTAAAGAGCTACAACTTAAAGAATTGCAATATTATTGCAATGTCACACAGATATCAATTTTCTATCATACTGCCTGGTGCAAATTCCTGCCCTTACTGGGCAATTAAAACTTCACGTCTGGAAAACGTCCAATAGGCTGGAAAAGCTCAAACAGTAAGTTTTTCTTTACAATAAGGATTAACATCAAGTCCTGGAGGATTTAGAGTTAATGCTGTCTGTTTGCTTCTGTAACACTGACATTTATTGGTATACTGGTATAAATAACACATGGTATAATGGGACACACTGCTGCAATGGGATGTTTATTAATGCCGCTACCATTGCTTTCCATTGGAGTCACCGGCCCCTTTTACAATATCAAATCCCAGTTACAGCAGCGGCCATGGAAAAAATCCTAATTGCATGTATGATACAAAGGACTCCATTAGTTTAAAGCTGCTAAGTGCATTCTGGGTATTGTAGTCCTGCCAGATGCAGGCACTGGGAAAAAAGCCCATACTGAACAGCGCTATGATTCATTCGTACAAGATCCGGGCTTTCATCGGCAGCCCATAATTACTCTGTAAACTTGTCTCCCTGGATTCATGGTCGATATGAAAAACGCACAAGCTGTCTGAGTCAAAGCTCCACCATAAATATGCACTCACAGTTACAAATAACATGGATTTAAACTGCGTTTTAACTAGCCAGTTTCTGCTCACCCCTGCCTGGACTTCTAATTCTTGCACTGCTTAATCATCTATTTAAAAAATGGTATGAAAAAATGAAAGAACAGTTCCAAACCCATGTGACTTGCTTCCATGTAACAGAAATGTAAATTCTTCAAATATATCCTGACTACTCTTTTCCATATAATGGAAGTGAATGGGGACTGAGACTGTTAAGCTCAAAAATTACACCATACACAATGAAAGCATTATAAAATTAGTTTAAATGACTCATGCGCTTCGTAATCTATCTTAAATCATATACAAATTTATGCTTTGTGTGACGAGCAGAATTTTCATTTTGGGGTGAACTGTCCCTTTAAGAGATGCACGAGCAGACGCACAATCACAGAGTCATGTGATAAAACTTACACTATAATACTGTACAAAGAGCAGTGAGGCTTCTAATTGCAATCACTCGCCATCTCATACTGGATCAAATTCAGCCTTCTCACAAGTCTCATTTATAGCCTATCCTTGTCCCCACAGTGGAAGAGTTAGACAGGAGAAGCACAACTTGCTAAGCGCTTCTGACTAGCATTACTGAGTCATCTGAGCGCCCTGGGCACACGACTACAATAGCTTTTCAGAAGTCCACTAGAGCGAAAAGAACTTTTTTATTTGGAAGTGCTCAAAGCACCTTAAGCCCCTCTCTGAGCTGTCCGTTTACCTCCTGGCTCTAAAAGGATGTGATTTCAGACAGGGAAGTGAGGTCAGAGGCTACCGATGGACAAAGAAGCATTGAGGATGGTTTTCCCAGGCAATTCTCTGCAGAAGCCAGAGCACTTACCTAAAGTGTGCTCACAAAAACACATGCATGCGCGCTATGCTAAAACGTGCATCATTATGATGCTTTCATTGTGTATGGTGTAATTTTTGAGCTTAACAGTCTCGGTCCCCATTCACTTCCATTATATGAAAAAGAGTAGTCAGGATATTTTTGAAAAATTTACATTTCTGTTACATGGAAGCAAGTCACATGGGTTTGGAATGACGAGCGTGAGTAAACAATGACAGACCTTTCGTTTTGGGCAGAACTATTCTTTCATATCAGTTTTTAAATGGATGATCAAGCAATGCAAGGATTAATGATCCACCTAAATAAGATATAAATGGAGCTGTGTGACAGTGGGGCGAGCTGGGCCACTTTTGCACCAAGTTGTGCTCTATTTTTGAGACAAAAAGAGGTAAAGCTATTATATTTCTTTATCCTTGCCATCAACTGAAATGAGGAGAAAACTATATCTTATACAGCAGGGCCATTGAAATAACACTGATGCATTATGGGATACATCAGAGAACAAAGTGTGCATGTGAAGGGGGGGTTAAAAGAAGGGGTTAAAAGTCGTCTTCGGTTCAAACATCTCCTCTATGTAGAGATTAACGGAGGAAGGTGAGCGACACACAATAAAGAGAGATACTTGGCTGGAAAAGTGACTGGGCTGTTATTTTGGATGGATGAGGATGAGACGGAGGGAAATCAAGCACAGCTGGAGGAAAGCCGGGGTATCAGGCCAGCTTGTTACCACTACGCCCTCACAGCGCAGCGTTTCTATGCTCTGCTGAACAACAGAACTCCTGTGCCATTTTTCCTCACAGCTAATTTTCTTTAATGAACTCTTGGATGATTAAAAAGAACAGAGAGATCTGGAGAAAGAGAGGCTGTGTAATTTCATTTGGACTAAATGAATGGCTTGCTACGTACGTCGTGGCATAATAGCGATTCGCGCTGGGAAAACTTTGAAGCGCCGATGCATCATCGTCGGGCTGCTGAGTTCAGATTGAATACAGTTAGCGTGTAAATACGCTACAGGAATGGATATTAGCACAGCGCCAGTGTATCAATAGGGTGTGATTTTATCTTAAAGTCTGTGTGAAAATGAAGACTTTATGTTAGGGTTTAGAGGTAATTCAAAGCTCACAGCAGACTAACCATTGAAGGGGAGTGGTTAATGAGTTTGGCTCCGCCCAAGCCGTCAGACTGATGTCATCAGAGGAAGTCTGGCGTTCAACAGGGGAACTACATTCTCGGATTTTGAAAATGCAATATTCCATCAAAATCTGAATAGTATATTTTGATTTTATGGTGACTTTAAAAAGAGAGAATTCCAGAGACCCTCACTCTCTCTGCGGTAATGTGGACCTCAGAATTAGTTTATGGACTGGTTTATTATGCTAATCAACATAGCTGCTAATGGTGAAGCTTTGTAGTCATTTCTGTTAAACATTTCCAAGCTCAGACAGAAAGTCTTCAAGATGCTCATTTATTTTAAGCTATTTATTCTGAGACTTTGACCTGCAACTTCTTGCAAGACATCACATCATATGTACTGGTGGATAAAAATACTATGAAGAAAGTTAATTAAATGTAATTCTAGGACATCGTTGCTATGGAGGGAAACCAAGGAGCTGTGGGCGAAAACACCATCAGAGATGTGACCTCGCGGTTAGCCCACATTCTCCAACGCGTCACTACCTAGACAGCAAATGAAGGTATCACAGGCATGTTCCCTACATGAACACTGTTCCATCCAGCAGGCACCAAAACTGTTACCTTTTAGGAGCTCATATGAATGTTATTAATGTTATATTAAATATAAATAAACTGTTTTAATAAAAACTATGTGTACTTTGGTTATTTCTGTGTGCTGTGTATATTTTGTGCACATTCAAGTATAACATTATTAGTTAAGCAACATGACTCTGGAATCAATTACCTATTAATCAATTTCATGTTCTATTTCTGATGCGTGTGAGCGACCATTAAGAGAACTGATGCGTGTGTGGAGAGTTCCAAATTGGTCATTTACGAGGTTCCATTTCTGTTTGAATGTTGCCTAGAAGGTTCCAGAATGGAACTAAAACTCTCACAGGTAAA
Organism: Botia almorhae; assembly: GCA_036877575.1. Classification (NCBI taxonomy): domain Eukaryota; kingdom Metazoa; phylum Chordata; class Actinopteri; order Cypriniformes; family Botiidae; genus Botia; species Botia almorhae. The sequence continues at coordinate 83,078 of JAZGTJ010000535.1, forward strand.
CAAGCGTGCGATATCAGCTGTTGTACTCTATCATCTTATTCTCTGTGTTTATCCAAAACTCTCCTCTGCAGACAACCACTGACTCAAGATCAAATCCAAAAGGTGCACTAGCTTTAGCTATGGTAATATCTGTCAACAGTGCCATATACTGCAGATACACACACCTACACACACTTATACAAACTCCTACGTGCACTCACAGTGGTGGGTGAGTTGTGGGAACCAAAACTGGTGAGGCCCCAGATAAACGGTCCATGTTTACGACTGACAACAAAATATAACCGTATGCTAACAATGAACAGTTATCACACTTATACTAGCCTGTACATACAACAGCAGACACAAGCATGTCTAATAAGATATGCAAGCACCTAAGTCACTCTAACTCACTGGTAGCTACTCGGCCTGTAACCATAGTGACATATAATGAAATCATTAAGATTTACTGTTGCATCATCTGGGATTTTAATTTTAAACGCTTCTGCATTTTTTTTTTTGCCACTCTCACGCTGTTTTTATCCCCTCGGATGTGGAGCCAAAAAGACTCCAGTTTCACCTGTTCAAACACACAACACGCCAAGAGTGAATCTTAATAATCTGCTGGTTAACAACAAAATCAACATGACGTTTAGCAGTAGCTGGTAAATAATGCAACAGCCTAAACCAATACTAAATATATAACTAGACATGATAAAGTTAGCTGCCAAATCCATTTTTGCCCCATATTTGACATTTTAGAGCATTTTTGGCATTTTAAAGCCTTTGGTAGGTAGGTAGGTAAGCAAATAAACTTTATACAGCAATATTAACTGAATATTAACCAAAGTCACTTCCAAAATTTCTGAGCCACTAATTGTAAGCCACTTAGAGCTCACTACAGAATACGCATGCCACTGTCTTTCATACTATGGCTGTATTCATTATCACAAACAGGACCGCCAGCCATATGATGCTGCCGTTTGAATGCAAACCCATTGAGATCCTCAGAAACATTCTTATTAAAACCTCCTCAGGTCAGTGCTGCAGACTCTCTTCTCCGATTTAACAGCACCTTTTCCAAACGTTTTAAAATGTCTGCCGTCTTAAAAGGGAGCATAGCAACGACTGCAGTTGCTCACTGAGATTGCACGCTGGGGGGGGTTAGACTTTTGTTTGTATACGTTTGCGAATGCAGCCTGCTATTGGCTGTTACGCGCATCGCTAATCGACCTAAAGTGCTGACATTGGCCTGATGTAGCATGACATTAATGGCTATACGAAAACCAAACAATTTTACACAACCGTACTCAATTTACGTTTTTTCTTCAGCGGCCACTTGAACTACCAATGTGGGCGTCGGAGAGAAGACGCTTATGAAACAGTACGAGATGTGAAACAGAGCAATCGACTGACATTATGTAATTATTCAGAGACACGTAAAAATTGTGATTACTTGTTGCCTGTATGCTAGGGCTTACAAAGCCCCGCGCTGATACATTGTTTAGGTCACCTAGTCACAAAATGTCAGTTTGCTGTGACACTTATCCATATGCAGTGAGCATTCAGGGCTAAGCAGGGCTTAGCACATTTCTTAAGATTTCCACTGAAGCGCTTTCACATAACCCAAGGCAGAACTAATAAGTCTCTATAGATGAAGTCACGCGCAAAAATTAAAACCATGTCAAATTGACTGGTTTTGAAAGAATAGCACGCCCAAAAATAAATTTGGGTCATCATTTACTCCCCATAATGCTGTATAGCAAAATGTCCAAGCTGCACTTTTTAATACAATGAAAGTAAATGGTGACCGAGATTGTCAAGGCATACACGTCTGTATATTCCTCACACAAGCGATCATATAGCTTCAGAAGATATGGATTATAGTGCACACAATGCATGAACTATATTTATGATGTCTAATTTATGGTATTCAATAGTACTTATTTGTCCTTTTTGTCTCCTTTCACTGTATGGACAAAAGCAGCTCAGCATTTTCCTTTTCTTCTTCGAATAAATATATTTATATAGATTTAAAGGGTGAGTAATCAAACAGAAGGTCATTTTTGGCTGCCCTACTCCTTTAAAACAAGCTATCCTGGCTAATTTTGCAGAAACATGCTGCCAGTCACCGTTATTATAATGGCTGCAATGCATTCCAACAAGTCATTCCTGCTTCATCACCACAGAAAAACCATTCAAGCAGACAGCTAGAGAAATAGCTACAACCAAAAAACTGCCTACAGTGCTGGGCTGTACTCACGAGGCATTTGGGCCCTGATCTTATCAGAGTTGATGGATCATGCCGATAGTGAAATCAGAGAAATGGAGAGAGATGAAAATAAAAGCCGAATTTGATCAAGCGAGAGGGAGTGCGGAAGACAAATGCGATGGGGAAAAGTGGAATATGGAAGGAGGGGCTTTTTTGTACTTCTGAAAGGCTCCAGGCAGGAGGAGTGGACCATTAGAGGAAAGTCCAGTACTTGGCGATGAAAGCTCGGATAGCATTTATAGCTACACTGGGATTCCTGATTCTAGACACCCACACATAACGCAAGACAGCTTTCCTGTGTGCTACCAATGCTGAGGTCATGGGTTCGATTCCTGGAGAATACACAAGCTCATGAAATGAACAGCTTAAATGCACTAATTCACTTGGGATAAAAGCGTCTGCCAAATGTGTAATCGTAAAAATAGAGTTTACTTATCTAGAACGTCAAAACATTAGGACGCTGCCACGTGTCATTAAGAAACAACTGCTGAATGTAATTACAATCAGACAATATATTTACAGTATCTAGCCTATAAGTACCCCGATAACTAAACTATAGTACAATGCACAGATCCAGTAGCTTTTTGTTTTTTTTCAATTAGCTATTAATTTTCTGATGCTTTTAGACGAGTGTTTGCCTCAAAGACGTGTTTGCCTCAAAAAACTCAACGCACATATTTTTCTACGTCATGCTGAGCTTCAGAGAGGCACTCGTGGACAGCAAACTGAACAGCAGCAGTGACCAATGACAGCCCACCTGACAGAATAATATGAACTAATGTGATTTCTCAAGTGGCTTCGCTGGCTGCGCTCGAGGGCGTCATGACTATCAAGGTTAAGATGCTATCAGCACAAGAGAAGTTAATATTGCAGTTGTTTACTTCGCTTATCTGACAGCGGCAGTCCATTCGGCAAACAGCACGGCCATCAATTGACCAAAAAATGGATCGCATGACTCTGAAGGCCTGGTGCCCGTTAGATTCCCCCAAGGGGGAGGAGATTATACACAACTGTCATTGAAAATTAATGCGTAATGCGTTCCATAATGGTTCTTACACAACACATCACAATTCATCATGGCCGTTTGGTGCCGAAGGCTCTACCGCAAGAACAGGAATGGGGGAGATAATAGGTTACGCATTCGCTTCCAACGAGGACATTTCCGAGGTTGATGATGAGATGGCGTTACAGTACGGACTTACTGTAAATGGGGCAGTGCAGGGGCAGTGCAGGAGCGTGACAGCTGAGTTTGCACAAACGGACCGAAAATCACATGAATCGAAGGACAAAATAGTCTTCAAACGCAAGAGTTAGAGGACAGGGTTTACTCTGCGTAGTGCACGCCACCACTTCCAGCATTTCCAAATGGTGTAAACGCGCAAAAATGGAACATTCAACATGGTAACCGATTTACATTTATGCATTTGGCAGATGCTTTTATCCAAAGTGACTTACAGTACATTCAAGATATACTTCATTTTTTATCAGTGTGTTCCCTGGAAATCAAATACACAACCTTTGCGCTGCCAACACAATGCTCTACCAGCTGAGCACAAGAACATAGATTTCTAACTGGTTCAAGTTAGTTTCAGCTGGCTGAGCTGTGAGGCCCTGTCAGACCAGCAGAAAAAACAACTACCATTGTTCCAAAAAACAGCTTGATCACTTTAAGATGGTACAACCTGTTTTTTTTTCAATAAGGAAACAAGGATGATCTACCAAGAAACAAAGCCGGACCTTTTTTTAACTAACAGCCATCATTTATTGAAATTACCTCAACAAGACACAGTTTATTTAAGTACTATAACTTGATTTAGTGGAGAAAATGGCGCAAAGTGGACTTGTGAATTGAAAAGATGAACTTTAAAGTCAAGTTTTTTTACGCCTCACACCAGAGTGATGACACCAAAGTCCTTGAGTATCCATCCACTTCCTGTCTTAACCGAGACGGCATGCAGAAACATCATCTGACGGTGAGCTGTGATTGGTGAAGAAGACAACATTTTAGAGACACCGCCAGGCCTCATTATCACCTGCTAACTGTAAGCAGCTCGTTAAAATGCCAAAACTCGGTCCATCTTTAGCAACCGCAGACCTAAAACAGCTGCCGTGCTGCAGCCGTGTCCCATAACCATATTTTAACATTGGCTGCCATCGCTCCAGAAGGATTTTGAGAGTGTTATGGGAAAATGTTAATGTGCGTCTGTTTGAATGCATTTTTGAAATGAAAAACGACGTGAGACGCAATTTGTAAAGGGGTTGAGGGAACAATGTGGTAGTGATTCAAAAACGCTAACAGAGAGCTTTCGCTCAGTTGTCTGACAGAAAAAAAATGTTCTTTGTTGCCTTTTCAACTGTCTAATGCGACTAATAGAAAAAAATGAGCCGTCATCTCGTATATTGGACAAAACAAATGAACGTTTTATCAGAAGGAAGCATTTTGTTTCTCTTCGCTGTCAAAATCATTTTGTTTATTTTTTTCCTTCAGGGTTCCATGTGACCTGCTGGATAAGTGCCCGCTTTGATGTGCCGGTTACTTGATTTGGCTCTCAGCTCCTTTGAGATGTCTGGTAGGAGTGCTGCCTCACTCTTTTTAGGATGCAAACACGTTCAGCAGACCTGGTGGCTATTTTATTGACTCTGTGTGAAGTCAACAGAATCCCACCCGGGGCTTGTTCTTTACCAGATAAGTGTTAGTGCAAGATAAGCCAGTTTTGGCCCTACAACCTATAGTAAATTGCATGAACAACGCTTGTGCACAGTGAAGACAGTGTAGACAGCGTTATATCGCTATAAAAATAAGTAGGTCTCAAACTGTGGTCCGTGGAACGCTGGTGTTCTGTTCTCTAAGCTGATTGGCTGATTTAAGACAAACAAACAAACAAAAAGCACAGATACTAAATTAAACATATTAATCAACAATAAACACATTAATCAAATAACACAGTGCTCACCATCAGGTGCATTGGTACTGCGGTACCAGTGAACCGAAATACCAAAGACTGCTCTTAAGAATGAAAGAAAAACAAATAAACAAGCAAAATGGATGCTGAGCATTAGGTTTCTGGGAACGCACAGCAGGGAAAGGACACTTGCCCTGGGCTAAAAGAATACGGCTAATGCCTCATTTACGGATTCGCTCTCTCAAAGAATAATAAATGGCATTTAAATCACTAGCTTACAGGGCTATATACTGTTATAATAGAAACGTTTGTTTGCTAACAAACACGGTTTGCTTGTGTTGACTTACCTCTCTGAAAGCGAAAGTGCACACGCTTGTAATGAATAGAGGTACAGAGATGAATTTCACTTCAAAGCGGCAAATTGGGTACGCGAATTGGAAAACGGGTGCGAAACTTCTGAATAAATGCAAAGACCAAATAACACTGGGTCACCTCCACAAAAACACCCCGTTCTGCCATTTCTAGCCTCATGAATACTGAAACAAACATATGCTGTCTGCTACCTTTGCTGTGGTGTTGTACGACTCATTTATCAAACTGCAGACACCCCCCAAAGTGTAGGTCTCGCAATGAATCCACCGGTATAAACATGAACTGTATCAAACAAAAAGACCAGCAAGGAATGACAGGGCCCTGCGCTACAGAGGATTTGATAAATGATTGCGACTGGAAAAACTAAAACCTAATCGTGAATTATACATGAGGCAGCCAGAAATGATGAAGAGAGAAACATGAAGGCGACAACAAGGAGTCGTGGGGCGGGCTGGGCTCCGGGAGTCAGAGTGTGACATTTCCAGGGTTTTGCCACGGGTTAATTAGCAGCTGATCTCTTTGTTCCTACCAAGTCATCCTTAGATGCCTCTATGATTTAAAGGCAGCGTTGCTAGCTTAAAGTCCAATTAGCTTTAACTCGCACCTGAAGCGTTAAGACAAACAGAGGAGCCGTATGTGGAAAATGACATCACCGCATCTCCCGACAATCTAAAAATATTTCAAACAGCAATTTTTCCTTCGCTTCCTCCATATGACTCACTTGGACGCCAGCTGGGCCAATTAGACGTCTAATTCTACATTTCTGTACCCCGCGTTTCGCTAGCGCGTATCAAAGCGAATACCTGACGTTAAAATGTGCGCTCGCGAGGAGGAGGTCGTTTAGCGAACAGGTTGCACTCATCACAACGCGTTGGACGAAATTAATTTGTTTTGATTCATGCTGCTACACAAAGTGAAACGAAACGAGAACGCAAATGTAACGGGGCGTCAGTCGTGCGGTTTAATTCCATCAGTCATCTTCAACTCGGGCTAGCATGAACTAACGCTGCGGTTCGCAGGTTGAAAGTCACAGTTTTTAAGGGTCGATGGTGCAAATCATGGTTTTCATGCGTGGTGCTGACGGCTACATTTACATTGCTAATGAACTGCAGTGAGTGAATAATTCTTGGGTGGTGTTTCATCTGTTTAACCTCTCTGTGGCTAAATCAGTGCTGATTTAAATAATCCCGACTATACTGACAAACAGTGTTAACAGAATCTGTTCTCAAACAATGAAACGCACTCCAACACGTACAGTACATAAACACAGCATTTCATCATGGTGGGAACTGTGCATTGGCTTCTGTTATTTTTAAACAATGTTCATAATATTTTCTATCATCAAACACTGACTCTATAACCATAATACTCTATAACCATAAAAATTTCACCTCATACATATGATGTAACTGAATTCAGCTTTAACTATGTAGACAAACCCTCCCCCTGCTCAGAGCTACCCACATTGATCAAAGCTTCATTATATTTGTCCTACACCAAATCATCATATTTATGTATGCTAATGCATCTTTCTCTCACTTTTTATCCAAATAATTATGAATCCCAGTAATCTTCCTCTGATTAATTCTAAGCTTTCCTTGAACGCGCAATTAAAATTTTTTGTTATCTCAGCGCGCAAAAATGCAAACAGCAAAAGCTTCGCTAACACCTGCTTTAAGCCCCTCTCAGACCGTCTGTCTCTCACCTGAGAAGCTGTGGAATGAGGATTACAAGTCTACCAGCACTCTTTCCTGTTATTACCCATACTGCCCTGGGGTCATCACAGAACGTGGACCTGCCCACCACAAAACATGCACTGAAGTGCAGGGAGAGCACAATGCTAATTAACACCCTGTGAACACGAGAAATCTCTCTGAAACAACTTCAGCTCCAAAATGAAACAAGGTCCAGCAAGATGTAGGAACAAAAGCATTAAAACAAAGGAGCTCAAAGCATGTGGCATGCATAGAGTGACCAGCAGCCTCAAACTGGGACTTGACACATGATGGAAACGTAAATTTACAGGGACAGATAAACGACGCTTACGTTTGCATGTCGTGAAATCGATTGCTTTCTTTCAGCAAGTCACTGGAAACGCATTTTTTTCTGCTGCATTTTGAACTTACGATGCTGCTGAAGAGACGGCAGCTAAAAGAGCAGTGTGGATATTTAGTTTCAAAAGATGAAAGCAAATTTTCCTAAAACCTCTAACAAATTAGCAGTTCATAAAGGATTGTAGGGAACACAGAGTATGAAACAGAGACCGGAGTAAACCGGGCGTCTGGTCATCCCAGGTTTGCATGGATAAGATGCTTCATTATAGATGATGATAAAAGTGTGTTAGTGAAACCCAGTAGGCTACTGGTGCTACCTGAAACCACCACGCTGTTGAAAACGATGCCTGGCGTCGACACGTGGGCACAAGTGCACACGCGCACACACTTAAACTTCTCACCCGTGATAAAAGCAAAGTGTGCAATCTATACACACTAAGTAGCGCTCGAACAACAGTGTCGCAGGAGTATGCACTGGTATGACTATAAATGTCCACTCCAGTGCGCATTTAACGACCAACGGCGCATTAAACACACTTTAAATCAATGAAAACAAATGGTGACCGACTGAGTCTATCCATCAGATGAAGGTGGGGGGGCACATATACACCCTAATAAACAAACACACTCTCAAGCAACCACAGCTGCTGCAAACTAAAGTCCAACCTGGACTTTACAGACAAAAAATAATCTATTCATACACCCCCTCCAAAAAAGCTGGGGGGAGTTAATCTGCTCCCTGGCACCCCCAAGCTAATGATTCACGTAATGGTAAAACAATGACTGTTATCCCCATTTCTCCTCCTCTGAAGCCAGACCGCAGCGGCACTTACGTTGCAGGTGCTCGGAGGCATAGTAATACACATCTTCGTAGCCCTCATGATAATCCTCCTCCGGGCGGTATTTTTTCCCTTTGCGCCTCCTGGACCTCCGAATCTGCTTGACAAAGCCCAGAAAGCGCTCCATGCTCGCCCAGCGCGTGCCGTGCCTGTGATGCGGGCGCAGACTGCTGCGCGCGTCTACTGCGTGTGTGTGAAGGTGTGTGTGTGTGCTCAGCTTCAAAAAGAGCACAGCTCAGAGATCTCAGAGAGACAGAGCGAGACAGAGGCACTGAGAGAGGAGAGAGAGAGAAGGAGGAGGAGGAGGAGGGGAGGAGGGTGGACAGTGAGAGCGACAGATCGCAGTCAGCTGGAGAGCACAGGCTGGGTCAAATATCAGTCTTCTAAAGCGCACTTGTCTTTTTGAAAGAAATAGTTCACACAAACATTCCATTCCTGTCAACATTCACTCACTCTTGTGTTGTTTCAAAGCCGTATGACTGACTGACTGGAACATACTGGAACAAAGGGAGATGTGTGGATCATCTCTTTTACATAATAACTACAAAACGAATTCAGCTTTAAAAAAAGAACCAGTCAAGTATGCAGTTGACATGTATGCTATAGTAAACACTTTTGTGTATAGTAAACACATTTGTATATTGTTGGCATATGTAGTATATTTAAATGAAAAGGTGGAAATTTATTTGCTGAACGTTTGGTCATCTACCCTAACCCTCCTAGGCATGTTCATAATAGTCAACCACTTTTATGACACTTATGACTTGTGCTTTTGTTTAAAAGTAAAAAAAAAACAGTCACCATTTACTACAACTGCATGCAAAAAAGTGACCAGTATGGTATACAGGAATTTTCAATTCATATTTCATAAATAAAGTCACATGGGTTTGACACAAAACAAGGGTGAGTACATGTTGACAATTGTAATTTTTGGGCAGACTGTTCCTTTAAGAGAACGCTGTGAGTATGCAGTTATCAAACCCTCGACTGAATGGATCTCTGTGCATGTGAGTGTGCACGTGTAGGTGTGTGCGGCATGAAGACTCCGGGAAGAACGCGAGGGTGGGGCGGGGCGGCTGTGGGGACGCACAGATGCGCTCCCCTCTTTCTCTCTCTCTCTCTCTCTCTCGAGAGAGAGACACAAAGTTCAAAGGAATTGGCAGTCAGGCGAGAAATCCTTGGGCTACGTCTCTTTGCACAGCAGGAAGGGGCAGGGGAGCGAGTCTTGAAAACAGCGCTGTTAAAAGAGTATAAGCGTGTTCGTATCAGTTAAAGTGACAGACAAAGCCACACCGCATCAGTGCTGAAGTAGTGTGGATCGAAGCCATTAGGGGCTTTCCTGCCATTTCACTGAAAGACAAAACGATAATTCCACACACAGAGGGGGCAATGCGGCCATGCACAAAGCTAGCATGGTGCTAACAGACAAAAAGCTAAAAAGGGGATTCGAGCATTCCACAAGAACACCTGCTCCAGTCGCCCTGTGCCGCACACATTGGCGGCTTGTAGCATTAATGGTGGAAGACGGCTCGCTAATTAACTCACTGGCCAGCGATGCCACTCAACTCCTGCTGAGAGACATGTGTCAGGCCCATTTATGCAGAATGGACGTGTGCCACGTCACACCAGGGTGAAAACAGAACCAGCGCCAAAAATAAGGGGACAACAGAAAGCACAACAAGAGTCTAGAGCAGAAAACATTGTGTTGTTTAGATATTAGGAAAAACCTTCCTGTTCTTTTCATCTTAGCCCAGCGATCTACCCAGCGGTGACACCCTTTAATTTGCTCGCCCTATGGAATTACACCCCCTCATGCTGTAGCATACCTGCTGTTTGCCCATTAGCAGCTATGTCTCGCTTTGATTGGATGGCTGAGGTAGGGGGTAGCCAGCTCGTATCATAATCATCTAAAACATGCCACAAGACAATACAACCCTCACCCGTCATGTCGGGACACACGACCATGTTGTCTGTGAGTGATTTGTGTTTTGACAGGTAAGTCTGCTTGCAGAACCATGCTGAGCAATGTGCTTCTTTGTGCACAGCAGTGGGGGCTGGTCTTTGTCTGAGCTCTGCCCCCCCCATACACACACAAAAGCACAGAGCAGTGAGTTTAACTCCGCCCCTTTGGATTACTCTTTTTCTTACATGATTCACAGACAGCAGCTGGTGATATTTTCACACACCAGGAATAAAAATGGGTGTTGCTATGCTTGCCTCTTTGAAAGGATGACGTACCCGTTCCACTAACTACTTAAAAATAATGTTTTTGATATATGACATATTACATGAAAAACGTTCTGCTAACGTTAATGTTTTTGATAAATTTGACAACTTTTAAAGAACGGTAGCCAACATTTTGACGCTCTCTGTTAGCTGGGATATTTAATGTTTTAATATGCATATTCATCAACAGGAAGGCAGGGTTGTCAAAAATCATTTCAACAATTACAAAATTGTCGATACTAATAAAACCGACGCATCCCACTATCTGATAAACATCGCCACACTTGACAAACTCTGATTGTCTACTGATCAGCAAACACATGCTGTGTCATGGGAATGATGCATTCTGGGAATTCACGGTTCCCACAACGACTTGTTTATCCAATCTGTCTGCCACCTGAGGCAATCAATTCACATTCAACAGACTCATTATTCTTCCAGAAAATACAGAAACTCAGACACAATCCAGCTAGCGGGTTTTAATTAGCTACGCGGTGGTCGTACCTGTAATTACAGAGCCTGGGTTTGGACTCGAGGCAGATTCTCCTCAGAAAAACACAGAAGGGAAGCAGTTTTATCCAGCAGAGGTTTATGAATCAGCATGACGAGAGTTCCTTTAAAAATCGTACTCGTGTTTACCCAAGATTTCAATTTCACAATACGGTAACCATTATTATTCATGAGATAGGAGCACTGTAATTAAGACTACGAATACCCCTTACAGAGATGGTGCAATTAGGGCTAATTCACTGTATTTCATAATATTCCATCTGGTACCTTACAACAGAAGCTGTAATGTGAAGCGTTACGCAGTAATAATGTTGTGATGGTTTCTGCTGGTATGTTATGGAGATGATGGCTGAGCTCCAGGTGCAAGGCCCTCCTGAGATCATTTTCAGATAAACCACTGCAGTAAAAGCCAGGCCTAAACTTTGAGCTTGTGCCAAGCTCTTAGTCTCCCTCTGCATGCAGCAGGGACCTCACCGCAGTCACGCACCTTCCTGTTGTCCTGCCCAGGAATTCAAAATATAACTCGTTCCTGGCAAAATTCCATGTGCTGGGTGCAGAGGTGCAGTAGGAGTCGATTAACAACCCTGCACGCAGAGTTCTATTAAAGATATAGTTCACCACCAAAAAAGGAAACTGTGCTGATATTTGCTCGCCCTCCATGGTCTGTTGTTACACACAATATGCTGTTATTTATTCTGTGGAACACAAAACATTTTTTGAAGAATCAACAAAAACGTAAGAGTGTAAGAGTGCGTGCATGAGAGAAAGAGACAGTGAGAAAGAAGTGAGAGTGAGAATAAGGGAAACAAAGAAAAACAGAGAGAGGAACAAAGAGAGAGAGAGACAGAGAGAGAGACAAAGGGAGAGGGAGAGACAGAGAGAGACAAAGGAAGAGAGAGAGAAAAAATTAGTCTGGTAGAGAGACTAAGAGACAAAGAGAGAGAGAGAGAGAGAGAGAGAGCAAACCAGACAGAAGTTCTTTAAAGCCTCACTCGTGCAGTCATCAGAGTGTGGAATGCTCAAGGCTTCTTCTGGAAGCAGGGCAGTGCCAGTTTGTTGCAATATGGTACTGTAGCTGCTCTTAGGAAACAAGTCTATTGCTTTGGTTAAAAAAAGCCGCGCACAGACACTACATCTGCTGTGAGTGAGTGCCTCAGACTGGTGAAACAGCCTCTCATTAGGCAGACATGTTAAACAGTTGTGCTTTCCCAGTTATTTGGACGGAGGCATCAGAACTCTTGCAGGAGTGCTGAGTCAAGCGCTTCACACCTCGCGTAAACTAACAAACTCACACGGCGTGTTGAGTCTCCAAAACGTTCAGTCTACCATCCGATGCCCAAAGACATATTCTTACTGTTAAGTGAAGCTGTATCTTTATCCATTTATCTCATTTCCACATTTTTCCTATTCTGAGAAAGGGAATCTATTTCCATCCTCCTCATGCATCACTCGTCTTCTTACATTTTGGTGTATATAACAAGTTTTATTTAGAATTGTGTATATTATTGTTAGATGTGACGCAATAATTACATTTCGATTTTAATCATCTCTTACACTGTAATTCCAGCCAAAAGGCAAATAATTCCTTTTCAATTACGCGCCAAAGCCAATTTGGACTCTCATTTGGCATTTTCCATGTTAATTCGGAACGCTCGTGACATGGAAACGCGTTTATGTGGCTGTGTGGATGTAAATAAACATGATTTTTCTCCGCCGTTCTCATGCAGAGCGACACCGATTAATCACATCTCAGTGTTGCCACTGAAACAGCCTGGAGGTGACGAGATGTCGCAAAACTAACATGGATGTCTTCTTATCTCGGAGTAAATAAGTCTACTTGCCTCAATATAAAGCAGCTGAGCACAGGCTTGCCTGAACCAAACCATTGGAAAGCTGATGGAAGTGTCAGGCCTTAACATTCCAAGATCTCCTTTCCATCAGGACCGTATTAAGAACTAAAACACCCTTAATCCCCACTTCAGTGCTTTCCGGGCCTCTTAAGAATTCCCAAACTTCCTCACAATGGTTGATTGTTTTTAAGGTTTAGGGGTTAGGAAACGCCTGCCGTGATATGTCAATAAAACAAGCCAACCAAATAACTTCAGCTTGAAGGAAACTAGAGACAGAACAGTCTGTGTTTACAAGAACAGCTGTAAATGGCCAAAGAACAACAGAAGGAGAGAGAGAACGATTTATTTAAGTGTACCATTGCTGTCGGAGGAGATAAGACGAGAAGATTTTACGTTCTCTCACGTCGGCCCTCTGATCTATTTCACACCCAGGCGGTTTGTGTTAGCGGGAATCTCATGGGCTATAAATGACTCTCACTCAACCTAAAATTCAGTGGGCAGAATAAGCCTGTCACCTTCTTGCCCTCTAGTAAGGGGGCTTCTAAGCATCTGTGGACAAACACTGCGGGAGCAGAGGACAGACAAACATCATTAAATCATTTACTTGAAGTGTAGGTCACCCAATTTCATGCACGGAGAGATAAACCCACAATCAAGGTGGTTAGGTATTAAATTAAGAGGAACACTGATTGGCTTTAAGGAGATCCTTGAGTATACATGCTTAACCAGTGTAACAGCGCATGGGGAAAACCTCAGCTGGTGTATTTCATATTATAGGAAGAGCTTGACTTAACCTGCTTTGCTTCATTACCAAATATAGAATCTACAGTAGCTGCTGACTGGAGCTACAAATGTACAGCAGCCAGGTGAAACATAAACTTGTTTTTAGTGTACTTACATAATGCATGGATATGTAATCTGCTATAAGATTATAAATTTAATTCTCAGTTTGGGGGTTGCTTTAAAAGTTTGCTTAAACTTTTATAATAAGGCAAAAAATGTATAGACACAAAATTAGTAGTTAGTTGTTTTGACAAGTATGTTTAAAACAATATACAAAATACAGTGGCACTTGTTCAAGGCGCAGACATAAACACAAAAGTATGTACAAACAAAACAAGCAAACTAAACTCTATACATATAAAAGACACAAAACAATAACAGAGCCTCTGTCAACATACGTACACGTGTGTACGGTCTTTCAGACAGAATAAATATGAAACAAACAGAATGAAATGAAACAATAAAATGTCCAAACAAGCATAGCCTGCTGGTATAATGAAACAAACACAGCCACAATAGGGACAAATGCCAGGGCCTCATGTGAGAACACAAGACAGTCACATCGTCCGCAAACAGTAAAGAGAGACGCGAGTTCAGGGCAATGCAGCGCAGAGCTGCGCGCTGGCACAAACACCTGCAAAATGTTTGGATTTAATCCAGGAACTTTAGCTTGTACAGCAGGGCTACATGAAAATCCACAGCGCCCTAGACAATGTTTTTATGGGACTGGCTCTTCCCTATCCAAACCAAAAAGACCTTAGTGAAGCTCTCTGTGCTCATCACCGGGCCCAGAACTGTGACCTTGTCATCGTTCCCAGTTTGTAAAACGAGAGGAAGAAAAAACAGATGAAAAGGAAAAAGCAGCTAAAAGCAGTACCAGTAAATAAACTTCATGCGTCTACAATGCCTGCCCGTCTACAATGTATACTCCAGGATGATTAGTCACATGACATTTATGACAAAGCTGATTGGCTCAAAATAACTTATTGACTAGACCTTCAAAAACAAGTAAATTTGTTGATTCAGTGGGGAGTTAATGTGTGCGTGTCAACCCCTTCCTGTGAGAAGACTCCTTTCTGGTCTCCTCAGTCAACTCAACTCCATGAGCAGATCTCTTAATCACCCAACACGCTGAATCTCATTCCCTCTACACAACAAAACATGAATGTTGTGCCACCTCTTCTCTTTACTTGGGAAACTGCAAAGGGAAAGAAAAAAGACAAGAAAAATGGCAGGAAAGCATGTTGGATGCATCGCACATCAGCGGGAATCTTTATATTGACAAGAAAGGTGTTCAGAGCAGAAATTCATTTTAAAGATGTATGTGGCGAAGAGACCGAGACGGAGGGCACAGATGGCCTGCCGCTCTGAATAAAACATGAGGGCAGAGTGACACAGACTGCTAAAATCACAGCACAGATTCACAATGTCACAAAAAGCTTTTTCAAAAGCAAAGATCACTGCGCGGCTGACAGGGGGCCGACCTTTGACCCTCGACGGCAATTGTGTCACCAGAGACATAAAATAGATGCCAGCATCGTGCCACAAGTGTGAGCGAGAGTGTGAGAGCGTGTGTGGTTCCACAACGCTTCCTTCGGGCACTTGCGTTCAGTGGGCATCTCCATAAGTCATTCCTGACAGATGTTGAAATCTTCCACCAGGCATGACGGACAAGTGTGCATTTTTGATGCATGTGATGTGACTTTACATGCTTTCGATTGTTCTCCTGCAGGCTATACAGGCTGTACCAGAAAAAAGCATGAGCACATGACCCTAAACCAACCTAATTTTCTTAAAACCAACTACGTGCTAAAAAATAAATGTTCCTAAAGGGTTCTTTTTTAGGCTGTACGGTTCCATAAAGAACCTTTAACATCCACAAAACGTTTGTTGCACAAAAAGTCATTTGTAGTTCAAAAGGATCTTCAGTGATTTTTTAAGCCTGTTTGTTTATTGGAGAACCAAAACGGTTCTTCTGTGGCATTCTTGTGAAGAACCCTTTTTATAGACCTTTATTTTTAAGGATGTAGTCAGTTAGTCAAGCAATTACACAACACAATGACTTTGTGTGAAATGCAAAAAAAGAACATCACACCATTTTCCCAATAATTATTTTTAATCCGGCAGACAGAAATATTTATAATTCTAAACATTATTATCATTTATTTAAATTGCTGAGATGCCGGTCAAGAGCTGAGATTCAGCATAACGCTGGACTGAATACATATGCTCAGATCAGTTCATTAGCCAACAGACTCTCTCGCTCTCTCAATTAAGACTTTAAGAGCCCATTTGAACAGACAGAGGCTTGTGATTAACAGAGCATTGTATAGTGCCTGATGGCTTTTACTGTCAAGTAAAGCACTCGCTAAATAACTGACTGTTATGACAGTTAACATTTCCTCTCGCTCGTAGGTCACAATATTTCTGGACGATTGTGCTGTTCGATTACAGATGGATTTCTGGAGTCTGTTTTGAAATGAGATGGGTGACCTTTTATCGGCCAATGTTTGACTTTGAACCAAACTTTGAATTTTAAACGGGCTGACAAATGTGACTGGCAAGTAATAAATCTCCTTTTACGTGTGAGAGCTTCTGGACTATTCTAAACTCACATACTGTAGGGCTATTATGTATTTGAACTGTATTGATGACCAAAAAATAACCTTGTTTATCTTGGAATTATGTAACTCAGTTATCGGCATGGCCACAGCCACCGAAAGCACTAAACAGATTTTGTATGTCGAAGTCGCAAACATGCATAAATGCAAATGCAATAAAAATAATTTCTATGACTTAAGGTAAATACCGTGTCTTTTTCACTCAATACTTAATATTACATATTTAACACATACTTAATACTAAATATGCCTAAATACAACACCAGCCGGATTAAAATGAAATATGGTTGGTTAGCAAATAAATGAATACAAACGAAAATGTCACATAAATATTTCGGAACCGTTTAGAAAACACGCCCCAAAATGTTTTCAAACAACCTTAAAAAATAATAAAAATAAAATCGATACTTTGTCTTGCAGCAGCTCTTGTCTGTATGCAACTCTCATGTGACTTATAAATAAACCCACTGCACACGGCAGTACGTCTCTCGTGGGAATCATGCTGTCGTTGGAAAACATAATCTTCATGTGGTGAGGAACACGGGTGTCACGATGCCCTGCAGGGCACGAGATTCATCTGCTGCAGTAAACACAATGTCGAAGGAGCTCGCTGTCCCCTCGATACCACTCAGGCCGCTGCGCCAATATATCGATTTGACATAACCTGCCTAATGGACCCTGATGCGGTTCAAGCGCCACTAGGGAGCGAGAAAAATTATAATCGCCTTGATTTTATTATATGTTAAATTAAAAACGTGTAGCTGCGCTACACATCATCTGCCGTTTTTCCAACCCCTAGACATTCATTCTGAAAATATGAAATATGTAAAGCATAAGTATATTTATGTAGAATATAAAGCGAATCGTTGCTGCAGGCATCTGCTGGAGTGTGAGGAGGTAGAGATATCACCTCTGCTTCTGGAGCTTCTAAAAATATATCTTCACCATCATAATAGACCTCTTGATACTTCATGTTATTGTTCCACTTACGTGCGGGTGAATCCAACAGTGTCTGCAGGGGTTGACAGACCGATGCGTCTGCAGCAAATCTTTCAGAGTAATTAGGGTTTTAATGTTTGTTATGTCCATCAGGGGTCTAAAAGTCTAAGACAGCACTACAAAACAACCCAAGTGTTCCTGTAGTTCAACTGGTAGAGCATGGTGCTAGTCATGGGGCTAGTCAATGCTATGGTCACGGGTTCGAGGTAATGCCAATGCTTACATGTAAACATTTACATTTACATTTACATTTAGTCATTTAGCTGACGCTTTTATCCAAAGCGACTTACAAATGAGGAAAGGAAGCAACTTCGATTACAATAAGA